>VMBQ01009487.1:0-30977 GCA_007657795.1 Dreissena rostriformis
TTTTCGTTTTGTAAAAACAGAAGAGAGATTTATGGTCGTGTACTCGGAATTGTTTCTCAAAATAATCTATTATTAAAAGAAGGACGATTTCAATACTTCCAATACTTAAAGAGTTGCATTCCACACAAGGAACAACCTTAAAAAAGTACCAAGGCCGTAACATGACTCTAAAAATATCGCATAAGCAAACTCAAATGTCGTACAAATCTTCATGTGTCGCTGCAAACGATTTTGAAGTATCTCGGCTTATAAAATTACTGTATCAGGTTTCCAATAGCAGTTATACTACAAAACTGCAATTTAACAGGCGCAGTTATGACTTAGCAATATCAAAGATTTATGTATACGTTGAACTGATATGTCATTATCTGTCATTGCAGCAGCGGTAACACAACAACTTCAGAAGGCAAACATGGCAATCATTGGTTGAATCTAGTAGGAACAGTTATCATTGTGCTGATAGGTTTATGTATCGTCCGATACAAATTCGTCAAAAAGAATGGTAAACCTACAATAAAGTATAGATTCAAAATTGATTTGAGTTGCAGCTGTGTTTTTAAGGTAACAATGTCTTTTACACATTTCTATTCTGCCAAATTTAACATTTTCTAATATGTCGATGAATTATGGGCGCATTTATATATATGCCTGTAACGAACTTTGGCACACGACCATACGCATATAGGAATTATACAGCTTCAGAAACATTTTAGGAAAGAAATGATTCGGCCTGTTTTGTATTTTGGGCAAGTGATCAATTACCAATACAATACAGGACAAACATCAATCACAACATTAACTATTGTAATAATTAAAACTGATGTCGTCGCCTTGGAATCCCCATAGAAATAATTGGGGGTTTACACCGGTTTAGTGGCTAGCCTAACCTCATACTAAGACAAAATAAATCACTAAACACACACGTATAAATTCATACCAATTTTTCTATATATTTATTTTAATAAACAAAATAATACGATGAAATATGATTATATATCTTTCACAAATTGTTTATTCGTTTTACTTTTAATCTAACATGTTTTAATCTACAAGTCTACTAGTCATGAAGTTTATAAATTTATGTATAAGGCGAAGTGTTTTAAAACGAAAAGGATAAACACTGCAAGAACAAAAGCTATTGTATATATTAAACATTGACTAATTAATTGTTGAAAAAAAAAACAACAACAACATGCACTCTAATTGAGATATACTAGTACTATCATGCTATTCAGTCGTTAATTGTCACAAAGTTGGCATATCAATTTTAGGGCCGTCCGTGAAACAGTTTGGTCAGCATTTGATGTTGAAAAGAATAATAAGTATACATATAACGATTGATTGTTCTAATGCTCATGTGTTTCAGTGTCGCCATTATAGACGGTCATGATGCATACAAACACCCGATGAAGATAGAAGATAAAGTGATGTTTGCAGCTAGATTATCTTGCATAGTTTCTTGGCTCTATACTGTGCTTTTATAAGGGGCTACATTATTTTCCAACTCTAATGCATACACATAAATTTAAACTGATTAAATGTAGACTTTGCATTTGGCTATAAAGTATTGCTGAGGTGTATTGAAGTTTGATTGATGACTTTTACTTATACGCAAGTTTGAAGTACATGTCAATCTTACACAGAGCGTAATCAAATATCAAATAAGTCCCGTCAAATAAATCAGGTTGTCTTTATTTGATAGTAAACAACAACTCGGTTATAAAAGATCTGCTCTGCGTGTATCAATCTCTTTGATAATAAATGCATGATATCATTGCCTAGATTCTATTTATCAGCTCTCGTATCAGTGCTATATTTCAATGAATTATGTTTACCTAACAGTTTAAACATTGGTACAACGATAAGCTGTGTCGATTGATTTGTTATTTCCAAAATTCTAATGTAGCTTTCACATTTCAACAAGTTCGACTACAGTCATTAGTAAAACCAATTTAAATTGTGTAAACATACTGTTATCCAGTTTTAAGATCAATGTTTTATTTTTATTTTCTTTAATCTAGAAGCAACCTGTTATGAATCTAACGGGAAGTATTCAGATTGACTGGTAGTAATGAAAGTAAATATCATACACATAAAAAAGGTTCATTTTGATTTTTTAATCTTTGCTTTATTAAAGGATGATACACATCATTTCATAACAAGAGTACAATAAAATAAAAAAATGTTAAATTGGTTCAACGAAAACATTTGCTTAGATTTAAAACATTTCAAAATTTTAATTATTTGCCTTGGTTGTGTTGATATATGGTATGCTTATAATTTATCCTGCCTTCATTAAAAAAAATAATGAAAATATAAATGAACATTGGAATGATAATAAACCAAGGAAATTATTTTGCATTCAAATAAGTTGCAATGCACCATATTGATAACACATGCTTTATAATTGTGCACTGGTCCAACCTATTTTGTATTTTCCAGTGTTTTTGTTCTGATCTGATTGAATTGCTTGTCCTTTGATAAACATGAAGAACGATAATGTATTTATTAAAATACAGACAAGCTTGTATATTCTTGAAATATGTATGACATAACCGGTTGTCTCGCATATTCTAGGTTGTATATCGTTTTCTTACTGTATTCTTCTTTAATCTTTATTTCACTAATAGGATTTTACGGAACTGTTTTCAATATGTATGATTATGTTATAAAACTCAAGAACAAAAATTCAATTATTATATTTCATTCAGGGAATTCAATTTATATTAACTTCCTCAAAATCTGCTGGGTTGTACAATTAGCGCACTTCGATTTGAAGTTATGATCAAATCAAGTCAGTTACAAATACAATGTGAAGACCTTTTTTTATAGTATTATTATTTCTTTTAGTCCCAAGAATATATTGTCCTAACTGGTGTATAATATATGTTGTTATACTGCATTTCTTAATAACTTTTTTTCTTTCAAATTATGGCTGTAACTTTAATCTTATATATTTAAGTGTATGCATATACATATGTATTAGTAAACTTTGAACTATTTGCACATACCGTTTATTATGTATTTTACATAAAACTTGCAAAGGTTTTGTTTGTTTTACACTATGTGCCATACTATGTGACCTTAAAAAAAGTTTTTATTAAATGGTTATATAATTGACACAAAATATTGTACCATTTTTATACATATGTTTAGCTTTCTGTTTACTTCTTTAAATGTAAGTTCTGTATGTGTTATGGCTATGACTATTTCTACATTCCCCCTTTTCATGAATGGTTTTTCCTGAGAACCACTATTTATATCACGTTTAAGTCTTTCCACATGCGTGCTTATTTATTTACAGTAAAAACCTGAAATACCTTTAATATTTAAGTTTACAAAATTAAATGAACTTAATATGTATTTCAACACGTTCTCATAACACATGTTCTTCTATTAAATAAAACCTTATCTGAAATGTTTTACCATGTATGTGTATATGCACAAGAATGATCGAGAGCTGAATATTAAAAAGATGTATTGTTTATGAGTTCTGCGTTTTCAAATTGTGTCTTAAATTAACTCAACATCTTTAGAGAAATTATACCCATCTATAATTGTGTATAATTAAATGTGTTTCCCATTAACATAACTACACGCCAAATTATGCGTGTTAATTTGTACTGAATACTGTGTTTAACATTGATATTTTCCTCTGATGCAAATCTGACTTTCAACACATCGTTCCGACAAGACGCCGTAAGAGTTGACAGTGGATGGTTGCTAACAGAACCCAATCCAATTCTAATGGATACTAACTAATATTAGTTACAGTTTAGTTTCTGTCATTTCGGTTATTGTATATGTTACTGCCCACTATATGTGTCCGTCCAAATTCGATTAATGTAGGCGTTGAGTGAATATAACTACAATGACGGCTTGCCGTACGACCGTGAAGTGTGCACATTTCTTCTTATCTCCTAAAGCTATAACAAATAGACCAGCGTTTTAAAGATACCATTTTATAAAAACACAGAAATGTTTTTGAGTCCTAGCCAGGCGACAAAACAAACCAGATAGTATTTAACTGTGTGGCAATATTGTGCAACCAGTCCGTTATCTTGAGGTTATTGACCCCGTATTGAACGAACCTCCTGATTTTCCTATCGCACACGTAGTATACCCAGGTACAGCGATATTAAGATACCAAACTGCCGAGGTAGACATTTCAGTTCGAATTGAACACTGTTTGAGAATAAATGACTTCATGACGCCAAAAGCCATGGCTTTCCACAAAATGTTACTGTGGATTTACATATTGGTATTCTGCAATGTGTTGCCGATTGTGCAAGGTATTTTTCTAAATGCTTGGATATTGTTTTATACAATTATGTTTGTATAAATATTCCCAAATAAGGGCACAATTTAGAATTGATATCAATCAATGTTGTGCGCCTGTGTCTCTGCGTTTTTTAATATGTATACATGAATTTATTTTTACAACGATGAATATAACCACCAATGTCTGTTTTAAATATAAATGTGAAAATAAACTGTACATTACTAAGTTGTTATAAAAGCATGCAAATCAATTGCATATTTTATAAAATTACATTATCCCATTGTATGTATATTTAAAGCGCTAACTTAATAGTCGTTATACATCCAATCTTTTGTTTGAGTGTTTGCTTATATTAGAGTTGAGGGATAGTTATTTCTATACGTTACATCAGGCTCAATCCTATTCGAGAGACCATATGCTTAAAGACCAAAACACACTTAAAATCAACGAATATTTCTTAAAATATTTCGTAAAATAAAGTTAACCCATACACAATCAGTATTCTTTATAGCAAAAGCCAAAATGTCAACGCTAGATCTGGTCTTATAACATAGTTTTAACGAGATACAAAGTGCTCGTTTTTATTAGTTGTGGGACAATATATACCAATTGCATTTCCCGCACTTTATATTCCATTTGAATTTCCCGCGACGCACTCTGAAAATATACGAGCGAACGCTAGATTAGCTTCGGGCAGCGTCGAAAGCCCGACGCAGTTCTCAAGAATAATCATATTATGTTATTAATTAACGTAGCTCAAGCGAGGACGTCATTCTATTAGCGATTAAGCAAGAAAAAAAAAAAGAAAAGTTAGCGTGCAAAAATGAAAGTGTATATGGGTCAATACATAACTATGTGTTTATGGAGCTTCAATCTGTATCTTTAATTTGGAGCGCACTAGCCTGTGCTTTCTATTAGGTCCGCGCGTTCGCTCGTAAATGTTCGGATATCGTCGTGGGAAATTCAAATGGTATAAATTGTCCCACAAGAAATAAAAACCATCGTAGCGGATCCGTGGTCTAGTGGTAACACACTGGCTTCACAATCCAGAGATCGCTGGTTCGATCCCCCGCTGCACCTAACCTTCTAACTCGTCTTTCGCATGAGACGTTAAACCGAGGTGCAGTGTACTAGGTGCTATACACCGGGCACTAAAAAGACCCAGGGTCACCTATGGAACGGGGTGTCTCCTGTATCTTGCACTATCCCCCGTAACCAACTAACACGTCTTTCTGGGGGCGATGGCCATATGGGAGACAATCCCGGTGCACTCGATAAAAATGAAGACACACAAAAACCAGCATTTTGTATCTCCTTAAATTTTATCTATGTAACCAGACCACATCTAGCGTTAAACTTGTGGCTACTGCTATACGGAACACTGATTTATTTATTGGTTAACTTTATATTACGAAATATTTTAAACATATTCGTTGATTCTGAGAGTTTATGGAGCTTTAACTGTTGTTGCAGTCCTATGGACAGTTATTCGTCCAATTTTCGTACGTCTAGTAAGTTAATAAGATTGGAGTGCTAGCTTACAGCCGGGTCATACACCTATGCAGCTTCAGGCGCGGACGGACCTCAAAAACTTCAAAATTCACAGTCCGAACTTCATGAAAACAAAATGACATAGGGTCGCGTGACTTTTCTTTGCAGACTGTAGTGTGTGAAAAACTTGCCCCGACATATTTTAAGTATGAGCTAGGTAATTTAGATGAGCGTGTTATTCTGAGATATTTTTGTTTGCGTTTTTCATATGCATGTTCGAAGAAGAAATTAGAAATAAACCGATTGTATAAAATTTGGATTTTTTGCAAGTAGTAAGTCAGCTCTTTTCTTCGAGTCAATTGATAATATGAGGAATTAATATCAACGATTGGTGTCACGCTCTTGGCATTCTTAAACTGCCAAACCTCTTTGACATAAAGGGCATATTATGAGGTTCATTTCCCTAAAATATAATGGAGTAGCTAGTACACAACACAATAAGAAAATGAAATCCTCCGTACAAAGGTTAAATACCTGAAATATTAAAATATATGTTATCCTCGAACATTGACTCGAAGCACTTTTTGTATTCCAAATTACTTGCTTTTAAATGTAGTTTAAAAAGGACTAACGATTAACTTCCTTGCCAAGTGTAAGAGGTTTGAACTATATACAAACTTTGTGACAAGAGACCTCTGCTTGACACATAATTGTTTGGTCAATGTTCATAGTCCTCTGTGGTGTTTTAAGGTATTTTATATTTAAGAAAGGTATTAACTATACATTGTAGTTCCACAAAATGGGACAGGTTTTTCCCACTTTTTAAATGTATGTTTTGTTTAGAATAACACCATACACAGAGTATATCGTTGCAGGTACGGGGTTATGATTTTTTTAACGCTCTGTATATTTATGTACCATATACATATCATTTTAAGAATAATCAGTTCTCTTAACATAAAGTATGGATGCTGGATAACAACGCCTTTATACAGTTTCGTTTAATACAAATGCATTAACTTAACACGTGTTCGTGGACATAATGAGGGCGCTACGACAATTACTTTTAAAGATGTCGCTTTCCTTTTTTAATGCAAGTTGCACGTGCATCTACCAACCAACCATCGCATGTAGATACCAACACGTCAGTAGCGCCAACAAGCGCACCTGCACCTACCAACTTAAAATTGAATATCGATACCAACACGTCAGTAGCGACAACAAGCGCACCTGCATCTACAAACTTAAAATTGAATGTCAATACCAACACGTCAATAGCGACAATAAGCGCACCTGCATCTACCAACGTACCATTCCATGTCGATACCAACACGTCAGAAGCGACAACAAGCGCACCTGCATCTACCAACGTACCATTCAATGTCGATACCAACACGTCAGTAGCGACAACAAACGAACCTATATCCAATATCACTGTCGATCAAGGTAAGTGTGTATGAATTTATAGTACGTTAATATGTTCTTGCTTACAAAACAATCAATCCGACGTTGATGTTATAAGTAAAGCTATGTTTTGAGATCATTATTTGGTAGTAATCCGTGAATATCAATGATTTTGCTATGTATGATCTTCAAACTTGGTTTGCACTTTAAAGAGAAATGACGTTAAACATTTACAAATATTCCTGTTCAACAAATTGAACATTAAATACAATTTTGGGAATACGATGAGTTTGTTGCAAAACATACTTTCTAATATTGCTAACTTTACTTCAGGCTCAAACCAATTTAAGGATACCATTTGGTTGTTTAAATTGTCTCAGTGCGATCATCTGATTAGTCAAAAAGGCATCAAAACAAAACAAACCAGTCAACACATGACGTTTATTTTTTTAACAAATTGCTGTCTTTAAAACGGTGACACATATGTGACGTATTTGTGTAATTATCAAGATTCCGTTTTTACTTCCTACGACTTACTACTTTCTTAGTCGTTCCCACGAGTTTTTCGACTGACGTTATGCACATTTCACATCTGCCACGCCATGCTTAAATATAACAGACATCGATTTGGACTTGGATATTTTATTCAAATATATTTTATTTGATTAACGTTTCGTACTGCAACCGTATAACAAACAAAATTGATAACTCTTTTCGTGGCTATACGTGTTCACGTATTTATGTTACGGAGTATATATATATATAAAAAATTAAAAAATTATATNATATATATATATATATATATATATATTTCATGGGGCCCTGAACATGGACTTGAAACAACTGTTTTATTTCAAAATGCTTTCATTTTAATGTAGTTTTAAAAGGTACAACGATTTAGTTCCATGCCAAGTGTAAGAGGTTTGAACCATATAAAATATTTTGTGACACGAGATCTCTGCTAGACACATGATTTCTCTGTCAGTGATTATAATCGTCTGTGGTATTTTAAGGTATTTAATATTTAGGTAAAGTATTTACTATAGTACCACAAACTTAACATGTTTGCCCACTTTCGAGTGCATGTTTTTTGTGTAAACACCATTCACAGAATACTGTATAAGTGGTAAAGTTAGCGAAGTGGAAATATCTGCGAATTTCGCGAACGCAATGAATTCGCTTAATTTTCTGTCAGCCAACATTTCGCCGCCATTGAGGTCGAAATTTACGGTGACACCGGGTAAAGATAATAACTGTATAACATCGTGTAAGAAATTTAATCTTGACACTGGTTTAAGATAAAAACTACTTTGTTATCGATTATACATGATTACGATTATAAAATTTTGGAGAAATATATATAAACACGTTTTATATACAAAATTATATATAGTTTGATTAACAATTAACAAACTGCTTAGTTACGAAATTACTCAAAGACACACAACTTCACAAATATACTGAGAATACAAAGCATTTAGAGATAACCAAATACGCACACAGCGCACAATGCTACATAATGTTTATATGCCACATTTTTCAAAGGCTGATTTAAACATCTCCATATTAGATGAAATTGTTTCGTATGCCTTCATTAGCCACACTGCGTGAATGTCCTTTATCGATGATGTGCGCAGGTCGATGTCAACAACATTTAAATTGTTTTAATTTTAAATCTAAAACTAAATAAATGAACAAATAAACTGATTTGATTTGATGTAACAAACAATTGTGTTTAGGTATCACATATCGACGATAGGAAAACATGTTTTCACACCTTATCGCTTGATTACAAAAGGATTATTATTATCGGAGAAAAGGCATTGTTATTAGTTTTCCCGAATAAATCACTGAAGCACGGTAATGTATTGTCATTCAAATTAAAGTTACCTTAGATATTTTGTCAATACGCGACTATTTATTTGACACAAACGCTATAGCGGTATAATCTGTGTGTACTGGGATATTTAGTTAAATTCGAGTATAAAACTAGATGTATTAAAAATAGTGAATGATCACAAATCAGTAAAAAAAGTTTACATAGAACAAGATCAATTTATCCTTAACATAAACGCATATTTCACAACACTAACAATGTTAAAATGTGGTCAGTTATAATCCGTCAATCTAACGATCGTTTAAACTAACGGTAAGTATCTGACAACCAATCATTATTGGATTGTATGTAACCAGCAATCAATTGCAATTTTTACAATTTGAAATATTTTTATGTCTTTTTGACACGGGCGATTTGCTAACATTTCCACACGCTAAATGCCTGTTATTTTGAATTTGCTAACTTTTCGACACGCGGAAATATTCATTTATACAGTATATCGCGGCAGACACGGGAAAGTGATTGTTTTAATGCTATGTTGACCTTAATATCATTTTTTTTTCTAAACATAAAGTAGGGAAGCTGGATGGCAATTCATTTATACAGTATTGTTTAATACAAACGCATTTACTTAAAACTTGTGCGTGGACATAATGCGGAATCCTCGACACTAACAATTTAAGATCTCGCTTTCCCTTTTTTAATTCAAGTTGCACGTGCTTCTAGAAACCCCTCATCGGAGGAAGATACAGACACGACAGAAGCTACACCAACCGCACCGCCATCGAAACCTGCATCAACTGGTCCTGGCGATAAAGGTTAGTGACTTTATAGTATAAAAATGTCCTTGCTCATAAACAAACATCAATGAGACGCTGATTTAAGAAGTAGAGAAATGTTTGGATATCAGTGTTTTGTAGTATTTCGTGTTTATCAATGATTTTTCTATGATTTTTCTATTTGTTTGTTTGGGGTGTTAATGTAAATGCATACTGTATTTACACATTCGTGAGTTTAACAAAAAACTACGCTGTGCCTCGACGACTTTTTAATATACAAATATATTATTAGTTTAATATCGAAGGTGTTTTACCGAATACATCTAAAGTTGTAATATAAAACCATCATAATAAATACGTTCACAAAGAAACGTTTTTTTTTTATGAGTACAACTTTTGTGAGACCATTGAAGTCATTTCCAGAAATAATAACCTAAATTAAGTTTATTTCATCTGCATACACGTGTACTGGAAAATGAGCACTATATTAAAGTAAAGTAAACATTTGTTAAGAATAAAATCATATTAGCATGTGGTTGTTCTTGGTTAAAGTCTCCTAAAACATAAACTGAAGTATCATGAATAGATTTTTTTTGTAAGATTTATAAAATTGACACTGGTATAATCTGAGGTTATAATCAATAGTTCGCCCTTTCGTCTGTCCGTCCGTCCGCAATAAGTTCATTCAATCAAAAAGTAAATAAAAATGGTCATCGAACTTGGTTAAACTACTACGTGTATTCCACGGAGTTGTTGGCCAGACTTTGTATGCACGTTTGCTGGTGTGCATCTGTCACACCATAGTTAACAAGTGGACTTTTATATTTTAACTCATATATTTATTTATCAACGTTTCGTTGGGTAACCGTTTAATAAACTCAGACTAAGCTCTATTCATTGATTTAATCGTTCTTGGATTAATATGGACATTATGTTACGAAGTTTTTTTAACGATTTGTAAAGACGTTGAATTGCAACACATATGATCACGTTTTGCATGCTTTTTGATCATGTTTGATCGAAGTGAAGACCGATTTCGGTGAATGGTTCGATTTCCATCAAATATCAGTTTTCTTGGCCTATTTCGAAAAGTGTATTTACCGATGCTCTTATTTCAAATATAAACATCTTAAGAGAAATACAGATAACTACATTATGTAATTGCCTAATTTTGTCACAAACTTTATATAAGTTGATGTGAGAGTGTCAGTCCTCTTTCGGTTTGGTTTACGAGTTTCCAGACCAGCAGAATATATTATGTTCGACTAACTGTCTCTTTCAGTGTCCCCTACCAAACATGTTTAACAAGTATTAATTGCCTATACAAATATAAGGGTAGCTAGCAGGACATTTATACAAATTTCGTTAAACATATGCAGTATTTAAATACCGTGTATGCAACCTACTTCCATGCCCGATGTCGATGTTTGGCTGGTAAAACGTTGGAAACGTACAAGCTTTAATACGTATTTGACATTATATTGATGCGACGGTACTTGCACTACGTATTGTTATTTATTTAAATCACAATCTTGTTAAATATTTCAGTCTCAAGCGCAATTGCTTCTTCTTCAAACGCGTCATCGAAGTTAACAACGACTAATTCAGCAAAAACAACTATTGCACCACCGCAAACAACTACAACTGATGTTCCAGGTAATTGTTCACAATCCAATCAATGCAATGCTATCTGCACTCGACTCAAGCCACACACCTTACTTGGCATAGTCAATTTAAGTATAAATAAGAAACATATTTTATCTATGCCAATAAGAATACATCTGGTGGTTACAAGTTAGAAATCCGTCTTTTTTGCGCTTTAAACTTAAAAATAATCGCGTTTGTCGATATGGACGTATACGTTTAGAAATCCTTCTTTCGGTTTTAAAAGCGGAACCGTTTGAAAAATAATAAATTACTTGCTAACTAGGCTATATAATTAATTTTATCTATGCCAATTAGAATATATATGGTGGTTACAAGGTAGAAATCCGTCTTTTTTAGCTTTAAAACTTAAAAATAATCGCCTTTTTTTGTCGAAATGGACGTATACGTATAGAAATCCTACTTTCGGTTTTAAAAGCGGAACAGTTTCAAAAATAATAAATTACTTGCTAACTAGGCTATAGATTTAATTTTATCTATGCCAATTAGCATATATCTGGTGGTAACAATACAGTTATAATCTCAAATTGCATTTCAATAATTAAAACTGTTAGCATTTTACAACTTAATAATTTGGTCATCCATATATTGGAAAATTTAAATCGACTAATGAAACATAACACATAACTCAATTTGTTTAATACAGTTATAGTGCATGCGTTCCGATAAAAAAAATAAAATGATGTCGGGTAATTTCGGAGCGAAGACTGTGTAAATCGCATTTTCACAAATACAAAGTGATCAAAGAATTCCATACGGGTTTAAAAGAGAAATGTCAAATACGTTCAATATTTTCAACATCACAATAATTAATATGATTTTATTATAATTTAGTTCTGGGAGTATTTAAATCACATTTATACAAATGTACATATGTACGTGTTTTTGTTTTACATGCAATATTATATATGTATTAGTTTATGGACTTTCAAAACTTAACTCTACTTATACAGCGTGCACTGACCCAACCCAAAAGAAAACAAATGACAGTCATTGGAGCTTTGAAAACACTGCACTACAAGCCTCATCCACGGCTCGTAGTCGCAAAAACCTTACACTGACGTGCGATGGTGGTTATTGGTTGTCAAATATGTCAACAGACGGCCAACATGGACGAACTCAAAACATAACATGTGACTTTAATGGACAATGGACAAATATGCAAAACTGTATTGAAATAGGTAAATATTTATAAATAGGTTAATTCTCAACTTTTAGTTAGAATATTTATGCTAGAATATATCGGATTTAATGCAATAATAATATACGGTTTGAAAGCAAATCACAAAACGGGTTTCAATAAGTAAAGCTGTAAGCATTTTACAACTTAATAATTTTGTCAACCATAAATTGGCGATTAAAAAATCGACTAATGACAGAATAACACATAACTCGATTCGTTCACATTATAGAGCATGCGTCCACAATACAAATAATGATTTCAGATCATTTTGGATTTAGGACTTATTTTTTACCTCTTTAGCAAGTCAAAGATGGAATTTCACTGGGTCTCTACATCCTGAAATAACTTGTTTTTTAGGTACAGGTATTTCAGAAGGACTTCAATACACATTTCAGTCGCAAGGTTTAGTGTATGAGCCATACATCTCACATGAATAAGTCCACTTCTACAAACAGCATCGATAAGTTTGCTAAATTGTCTGTTAACATAATCGGCTTTCGACCTTCTTTAATAAAGCCCCATTTTCTTAGTGCACAATTCAAAACATAACACAGGTTCTCTGTTGTGTGACTGATTGAAAGTTCACGAGTTTGAAGCACAAATAATGTAATGTCAAAGTTGCTATTCAAGCAGTGTACTTTAATGGTGATATAGCTGTCAGTCGAACGACTGGTCCATCCATCTGTTTTTATGGTCATTGGTCTTGAATCTTCGCTTAATTGTAACACAGATGACTTAGTTGCATCATACAAATGTGGGATGACTTGCTTAGCGAAAGGAGAAACAGATAGTACAACATACCCTGGTTGAATAATTCTAAGAAGATAGCATATACCTTCATTAGACTCATTAGACACAGCACTGATTGGCCTTAAGTCTTTGACTATGCATTTTGCAATACATCAGTTATCGATATTTACAGCATTATAAAAAGGAATAGGATTTTTATTTTATTTAATGCTTTCCGTTGGTTTATAGAGAAATATAAGTGAATAACAATTGATAATTCACTGTTTCAAATATACAAAAACAATCAGTTGGAAGGATAACATAAAAAGAATATTTGTTGGATTTGGTGGAACTATAGATCATAGATAAAATATATGTTTAATGATCACTCATGAATTAAAATCGATATTCCACCAAATAAAAATAAAAATAAGGGGTTCCCACTTCAAATACATATATCTCCATAACCTTTTTTGTCCGATATAAGCACGAATTAAGGTATATAGGGGTACATGATATATCATTATATATATATATATAAACGTCATTTATTTAACGTCTTGTACATGGAGATATATAGCAAAATTAATTGCGATGTATATACAATTTCATTTTAAGACCTGATTGTGATTTTCCATTTAAGTCCTATTGTTCAATTTGATTGTATTACCTTCCCTAAACCCCACACAGTAATGTAAGGTGCCTAGAATGCGGGGTTGTATACAGACCCCGTTTTTTTGAATTGACCCCGTAAGTAAAGTCTGAAAACTACCAAGACAATATATATATCGTATTGCAGTCTTTGCTGTTTAACATAGCAAAGACAAATTTAATCGATTGTCATTTGTTTATTTTTCTGGCAGCTAATTTAACTTACTCATGAAATTCATGATGACGAACATTGTTTGAACGCACACAATTGCTTTTTCAGACTGCCAACATCCGAACGAGACTGACTACCTACAGCTAGACTTCTACAATAAAAGCAGTACAGTTTATAACGATACACATTACGGATCCAACGCCAATGTTACATGTACAGCAGGATATCGACTGAATGACAGTAGCGTCAACGCCAATGTCACAGAAACGATTGTTTGCACTAAAGAAGGTCGCTGGAGTTGGGTGTCGGGTTGTGAAAGAAAAGGTAATGTGTGTGACTAGTTTTGGTTTCTAGTACTGAGATCTTATGAACGTTTAACCATTCACAGACACATGCAAGTTTCTAGCAGTACGAAAGGTTTATGATGACAAACAGAGATTTTTAGTTCCGAAATATTTGTAGTGGTATAAATATCGATGTCATATTTATAAATTATAAATATGTAACCAGCTTACCAAACGCAACATGGCAAAGCTATTTCAGATGCTCTAAAACATTTAGTTTTCAAACGTTAATATATTGCGCTTGTATGCTACAAGAACAACATTAAGTATTGAAAATTGTTTGAAATACTACCATAACACTTCATTCACGAATTATTTTAGTTGATTTGTAATCACATTTTGCGATAATACGCATTTTCTTATGTCAGGTTTATACATTCACATTTTCTATAGAACTCACATAGCCGGGATACAAAAAACTCTTATATATGGAATGAATATTTTTCTATTTTTAACATGTAATGTGTNTTATTTTAGTTGATTTGTAATCACATTTTGCGATAATGCGCATTTTCTTATGTCAGGTTTATACATTCACATTTTCCTATGGAACTCTCATAGCCGGGATACAAAAACAATTATATATGGAATGAATATTTTCCTATTTTTAACATGTTATGTGTAATGTTGAATATCAAAGTAGATTACAGTTTACAAAACCTGCTTGAAGCAGATATTGTATTCGATTATTATATGTATACTGAAACGATATGAAGATACGAATGTCATATCTATTTTAGATTGCGGAAGTTCGTTGAGTGTTGCAAATGGAACTGTACAAATTAATAAAACACAGACATTTTTTGGTGATAAAACAACTGTGAGCTGTAACGATGGATTCCGACTGAATGGCAGCTTGAACAATGAAGTCGTTTCAGAGGTCATCACGTGTCAGTCTGAAGGCGCCTGGAGACCGGCGAAAGGATGTGTACCGAAAGGTAAGCTTAATTTAGCTTTTGTTGGAGTTATGTGAACAAAGACGTTTATCTATTTTTAAACAGTTCACTGTTTACTTAAAAATCTTTGATTTACATTTAATAAATATTCTCGTTATAGTGTTACAATTATTTTAGGGATTCTTACTTTTTGTCTGAACGGTTAAACAATATTGTTTATACTATTAAACAAAATAACATACCTAACTTTAGCAGAAGTCATTCTAGTTGTTTATGCTAGAATACTAAGTTATTTAATGTTTCTGTGTGTCTAACATATGGATTATTGAGAGTAACTTCATTGTTTTGTGCCGCCCACAAGTAAAGGTTGTCACAACATTTGTGCAAATTGGTATTTCGGACAAACACCATATTAGACTGGAAAAACACACAAAGTAAACATTAGCGTGTTGAGTGTGTTAACCCCTTGAAATGGAAAAGTACAGTGCTTAGTCGCTAGTTGTTATCATTAGATGTTCAGTTAAAATATTAACGTACAGCTTCTTATTTAGTTGTTGCAAAACACATGAAATACATTGTTTGGTTCAATTTCTAGTTATTATTTATCCTAATTTCTAAAGTCGTATTGGTGTAATATTATATGAAAGCTGGTTATTCTGACAACCAATCATCTTCCAATTAATTAAATGTATAGATAGTGCATATTGCGTGTCAGATATTGATTTTACTTTAGATATTATCGTAAAGAACCACGTGTATAGTCAGTAAAGCAACCTGAAATTAAAATAACCAACAGTACCGTAGATATTCATGATTGGCAAAGGCCTAAACACGAGTGCACAAAACATCGATATTCTGCAGAGACTGACAATTTAAGTCTATATTCTTACGCTGTGTTTAATATTCAAATTGCTATTTTCATTCGTTCAATAAAAATATATGACGATTTTTATTAAAGGCATTAAGATAAACGTCAAAAAGTTATACTAAATGAAAACATACTGATGTCTATGCTTTCCTGACATAGCACTGACATATTTAATCGATTGTAACTTGTTTATTTATCTGGACTCTAATTTAACGTACTCATGGCATTCCGGTGATATTTGAATGCCTGCGTTTTCAGTTAATATGTATTTTTAGAATGCACGAGTCCTGACAAAACTGGTCGTTCTTGGGATATAGCCGCGGCTTCACCGGAACGGAATAGAAAAGTGAATGAGACGATTACGTTACAGTGTGAGCCAGGATATAGGGTTGATCAAGGAGACTCCTCACTTAATAATATAACAACACAACATGTAACATGCTTATCGAATGCCTCGTGGTCCTTTATTTACAGCTGTAGTAAAAAAGGTAACTGTATTATTTGTATAGCTACTTTTTTTTGTTTATTAAACATCAACAGTTATATGTTTTGTCCATACACATAAAGTTTAAAAGAACATTTGACATGAAAAACATTGTTTGAATGCATGAAATCGCGTATTTTCAGATTGTGATCATCCGAACGAGACTGACTATTTACAGCTAGACTTCTACAATAAAAGCAGTACCGTTTATAACGATACACAATATGGCTCCAACGCAAATGTTACATGTACAGCAGGATATCGACTGAATGACAGTAGAATCAACGCCAATATCACCGAAACGATTGTTTGCACTAAAGTAGGTCGCTGGAGTCGGGTGTCTGGCTGTGAAAGAAAAGGTAATGTGCATGACTAGTTCTGGTTAATATTGTTCCGATCTCCTAGACTTAAAACATATTTCAGTGAGATTTACAGATCTTTATAAGCTGCAAAAACGGGATTGGCAGTTTTTTTTTTACGTATCTTATTGCACAAAGGTTTACTTTCAACGACCAACACAGGGGCATGTAGGCTTTTAAACTAGGGATTGCAAAGAATACTTATATGATATTCCAAAAGTCGTTTTTTTATTTTTCGAATAAACTCGAATATTCGATTTTCAAACTTGAGATCAAAATGTCATGACATACGAACGTAAGGAAAAAAGAACTGATTGTCACAAATAACAATATTAATTGTTTCGTGTATGCAACTTCGAAAAAGTGAAATATTGAAAATGATAATGTATTATTTTGTTCTTCATTTGTAACTTAATAACTTAAATTTTAATAATTTATAAGACATTTCAGGTAAACATATGACCATTATCCTAATTTATTTCAATACTAGACTAAATGGCAAGCCTTCCTCTTATCACTTGAGCTCGTGCAGCATGATAAGGTGACATTTTGAATTTCTTTAACTTAATAGTAATTATAATCTAAATTCTATCTGAAATATATCTTATTCGATCTATATGTATCTAAAACATATAGCTGGTTTGCAATGAACGCTCCCAAGACTTAATAAATTAGTTTTAATTGCAAACTAATGGAATTGCTTAATTTTTGAGCATTTAAATTATGGTTAGATAACGTCGATTTGATATATATATATATATGCATAGAGCAATTAAAATGTTTGGCCATTTAGAGATAACGCAAGTTGAGTTTCCTCTGTTGTCTTAATTGCAAGATGATGAGCTGTTAATAGTACGTCAATTATCGTGGACAAAAGATTAAAACACGGTGTATTAACATCCAATACACGAACAGATAAATCCACTAAAAACACTACCCTCCCGCCAATTATCATCTCATAAATTTTATCCAAACACGAATGTCGACTGAACTACATCAAAAATGCGACTTTGTGCATCTACATTTTTATGAAGTTTTTTTGCATAAAAATTGAATACTCGAAAAGGAACTTTGGATAAGAATATTCGGTCAATTTTCGAATATCCGAAAATTCGTTCCCATCGTAATTTAAAACCAGTATTTAATCAAGACTGGATCCCGTGAATACCTTGAATAATCTGGTTATGGTATGATCTTATCAAAAACCAAAGCGAAACATAGAAAGAAATTGTAAGGAATTTAACATGAATATAAACACTCTTTAATATCTAAACAATCTGTTTAATGTAACATGATTTGCTGAACAATATATTGGCATTGCCATTATATTTGACCGAGTATATGAAGAAAGTTCATTGAGTTCAAACCAAATTTACAACCTACTTATTATTTTCGTATCACACGCCCCCGCTTAGGTTTTCCACTGTTCTGTTCAATACAAATCACATTGCATAATGACGACACGCTTAACATTTAAGTGGTTTATGCTAAGCGTTGTTTAACAAAAGTCTAATAGATCCGTGTGGATCCTAGAAGGTCCTAGACGATTCATGCTCACATGATACGAGTTGAAAAGGATGCGTTAAAATCTATTTTTAAGACTGTACTCACTCAAATGCAGCTCAGAAATTGACATCATTATTTTATAACGAGACCCTTACAACCACTAACGGGACACTATACGAGGACAATTCATAGTTAATATGTCAGACTGGTTATCGCCTGAACAGCAGCAAAGATAATAAAAATAACACAGAACATATTCAATGTACGTCTATTGGCGAAGGGAGAAGCGCATCAGGTTGCAAACGAAAAGGTAATATACACAACCGCTATTGTCAGGTTGCTATCCGAAAAATAGACAAATTCATACGATTAATGCAATGTTTAAATGTGTATGGGATATACACATTTCATAGTTACAGTATATTCAATTAATTAAGCGGTTGTATCGTTATAAAATATTTGTTATGGTTAGTTTGACATTTGCTCTTCGTGTGTTTGGACGATGAGCCGGTTTATGTAAATAAGAATATTGACACCGCCTTCAAATAAAAAACTCTAAATTGTTAAAGAGCCGACAAGCTCAGTTTTTGGAGCGCTGCACTAAACGTTCGTGGATCGAGGGTTCGAGTCCCGGCCGGCCACATAGTTATACAGTGGTGTTGGGATTTTGTTCCGTGATTAATCTCTTTAGAATCCCTAAAAATGACCCTCATTCAGCCGATGTTTAGGGATTTGTCCGTTCTCATCGCGTGTCATCCGATTTCATATGTATTCAACCTTTTCCAGCGGTTTTTAGGAATGAATTGCGTAGTTCATCCATTTAAGGGATAAATCTCTACGCATGCGCAGTCTTTTGAGAGGCGAATTTGTATAAAATAAGATAAACCTCTACGCATGCCCAGTCGATGTCAGGTGTGAATTGAGAGGAAAAGGACAAGTTTATCAGTGACGTCAACGAAAAGGCGGGACGTAAACAATTATTTTTAGATGTAAAGTTTAATTCTCTTTGTTTCATGCATAAATTATTGTATAAAATTATGCTGCATACAGCATAGTGTTTCATAGCCTATAAAACCCGTCATTTGTAAACTCAACAAAGAACTTTTTTGCGTAAACACCGAGGATTCAAAAACGAAACTTTGCGTGTTTTAATACCGTACATCTAGGATTATACGTGATATTTGCCATGCTGCGCACCAAAGATCTATCAATAAACAAAGATTCGTGTCATCGCAATTCCAGTGGATTTTCGCGGCAAACGATATTAAAGTCAAGTGAGAAAGTGACGCGCGTCATCTTATCGTGATAATCTTATCTACACATGTACCGGCATGTGGTGTCACAGGCATATCCGTAAACGCTCTTAATGCACAATGGGGACATTGTCTCCCTTAAAGAGAATGCGTTTGCGCCTCTATCGCACATGTGAATTCAAAGTGTTTACGGTCTTGCTTATTTTATTTAATATTTATCTTAATTAAGTGAGGGCAAAATCTATATATTTGTTTCCTGTTCTACAGTTTAATCTAAATTTTACACTTTATTTGGACAAACTAATTATAAAGAAATAGATTAGTTTAGGAAATAAAGGGAACATCGCCGGAACAGTTTAATATACATTCATCAATTTTATTTCAGCCTTTAGTTTTTTATATTATTTTTAAAATGATACTTGATTAAGAAACATAATTAAAATTACATAATATGGCAAAGACAGATATAAACTGTTTAAAAGTGTGCCGTAGTCTGAAATGTTTTACCGTTTCTCTACTGAATATCATTTTAACTACTTCAGAAAAATTGAAGTTGAAGTTTAAGTTGAATTTTTAGGTTGGCGCTTAGGAAAGAAAAGTAGTAGCCAAAGTTCAGCGTTACGATGACAACCCGCATCATAAGCGTATGGGCTCTATATATGAGTGTGTCTGTCTTTTTGTGTGTGAGACTAACAAATAATATTCAACATAAATATTATCATAAATGTATTGGTATCAACGAGGATTTTATTAAATTATCAAGCAACCCACATTGAAAAAAAAAACTGAAATTAAATGCTTCATTGCATTTATGTTCGTTTCCTTTTATAATTATTTTTCATGTATAAAAAGTATCGGTAACTCCTCTAAGTCCCGTCCCCACCCCGCCTCACCAATATTGTTTGTTACCAACGTACTTGTTAAACAACGTAGTCTGATGCTTGTTGGCTCTTTAAAAATACATCTACTGCAATGTATTAGTCGTAATTTGACGTGTTTTCTTCTTAAGTTTCAAGGAGTAAATACTTTCCCATCGTTTGCATTAATTCCGATGTAAATGTGTCGTTATAAAATACTGTATTTACTGATTTGCGCGTTTTTATTTAGTAACAGCACATTGCCTTTTCAGCACGCACGCTTTCCGTGCGTGGAACTTGACAACACCCAGTAACACTTTCGCGCTCTTAGAACACGGGTGTGACATGGCGTACATGTATATTGAATGGTGTACGCTGTAGATGAGTACACAAGGACTTGTAGCAGCAAATATTATCACGTGGCTGTAGAAAAACGGGTTAAATCAGTTCTATAAATGGACATGATAAAATAAACATGTTCTGGAATTAACGCGTAAAATTGTTTAAGGTTATTGCTTTCACAATTTTCCTCGCCAAAAGTAATTAATTGCTCACCATTTGCATTCAAATTTTCATAAGTAATTATTATTTACAGTATTTTAACACTTATTGTAAAAAAAGGTGTGGTGATGATGATGCCCGACTTCGTCTTTAAAGTACTGTTTAATTTACCGGCTACCGGTTTACCGACGTCAATAAAAAATAATAGTCGCCATTTAACCCCGCCTTCATAAGCATGCTTGCAACCGATTGGCCGGTGATCAGCACAGTTTGTTGCGCGACAGGAAAGTTTCTCGTCACGCAGCTTTGTCAGCATACATGGATGTGAAATTTGGCTTCAATATTCGATAAGCATGCGATCTCTTATCAGTTGATGATCTATTGCCCCATGTGGCGTTTATGACGATTATGCGCGGAAATGAGTGGCGAGTGCTCTTTTAAAGTAGGTAATAAACGAAAAACTTGATTTTGTTTTAAAAGCGTCATTTCTTTTACATTTTCAACTTAAATCGCCAGCTGAAAGATTGGCGATCGGAGACGATAGTAAATTTATTTTAGGCTATAGCTTTGTATATTACCTCTTAATTGATATTTAAACATAAAATGTTAATTTAAAAATAGTAAAGTTGAGGACAAAGGCGAATATGTACCTTTGAATGCGAAAATCTGCATCGGCCTATAATTTTACAAAGATGAATATCTATGAGGCTGTTGACGTTAACTTCGAGACTGTTCACGTTAAAGTCTAAACGTTTTCCTAGTCTTGTAAATTTTTATTGTACCTTTCAAATGACACGTACGTCATACAAATTATAAAGAAGCAATAATGTTTTTCGGCAATGGCATATATATATTTTAAAATAGTCTAACTCGGCCTTAAATCTCTCAAAGTATTGTTTTTTTATAACCGCAAAAAGATTTACGTTAAAAGCATAAAGTTATAAACTATAGTTTTTAATATCACCTATAAACATATACTTAATTCATTATTCCCAAAAGAAATAATTAAGTTTTAGGCAGTTGAATGGTGTACTTGTAAAAAAAGCCTTAAATACTATTATGACGTATTGTTGCTTAATCTTATTTCAGAGACACAAATTGTTTTCAAATCTATCATGTTTTATATTTTAAAAAAAAACACACTTTAATTTATCAACGCTACTATAAATATCTTTTTTTTTTCCTGTTTCACATGTTTTCAGTTCTATTGTTCGAAGTCATTAAATGTTTTTATTGTAATCAAGCGGGCGGACTACGCAAGATAACACCAGATAACAAAGGAGATAAGCGCCTGTCCGATTGATGTCAAGTGATATAGATCTAGTTTTCGCCGAGCGAATTCACGATACTTTCTATTGGTCCGAATGTATGTTCCAATCTTGTTTTATTTATAGATAATTGCTTTAATGTAGCTCGCGATAATAACTTTACCTTTTCACCCATACGCATGCGCAATACTAGCAAAAGCTCACATTCTAAACTCCATCTTTTCACTCGTACGCATGAGAAGAGTGCTATCATCCCTATTCAGCCCTTACAATCCCAAACAATCCGTGTTCATCCCCCAAAACAATATACAAAAATCCTTGCGTGGATTGTTAGAGATTAATCCCTAAAAAAAAAAACAGATTATTAGAGATAAATCCCTAAAAATATTTATCGCTTAGCAAGCCCTTATTTGCGGAAACAAATCCCTAACCCCACTGTAAGGAGATTGCTCCTAAAATCACCATCCGGCCATTCGAACCTTGTCGGTTACTGGCATTAGGTGTTTGACTTATTCTGGTAAAACATCTAACACAGGAAATGTGTGAGTTAGTTAACTGTCTGCCGAGATATGACTGAAAAGCTGTTGCAAACGGCAACAATTTCAACAAAACATAAATAGCATACCAACAAAATAGTTTTGGTTATGTTGTTCGTATTACACACTTCAAACGTTGATAAATGTATTTGCTGATTTTATTTATGGCGCAATGACACAAACATATTAAACTGTTTTAAGTTGATGCTATTACTTGCATGTGTCGTGTCTATTAATGATGAATATGCACAATCCTACGCACATACTTAAACTAGTACGATATGATGCATGTTTTACAGAATGTGGACATCCAAATGTTAAACTGGAATTGCATAAAGCGTACTACAATACACTTCTAACATTTCCAAGTGGAACACTATTCCAAGACCATGCAAATATAACCTGCCAAACCGGCTACCACCTTACAACAAGTGTGAGAAACGAAGATGTTCAGGAAACCATTCAATGCCTTGCTGATGGTCTCTGGAGTGCTAAAGCTGGTTGTCAAAGAAAAAGTAAAATTTGCAAGAACTACATTACAATCAGATTTTCATAATATTTTCTTTTTGTATTCAGTCATATTATCGTATATTGTTTTATTATATTAGCGAATTTAATTTAAATAAATTGTATTTGCTGCCAGTTTAACATGAAGCAACATGTTTAATACAATATCAACAACGACGATAGCCTTCAAAAGAGAGCTTTTATAAGCATATGTTGATTTTTTTCATGAGTTATTTCTCGAAAACCTTAAACAGAATTTAGCAGCTTGTGTCGAAGTTTAATGAAGTTAAATGATAACAACAGTCGTATCAGGTAAAAATTGTTGTCTTACCTTTACACGAAGCTTTACAAATAAATGCTGAAAGGTTTACTCTCAGTCTTTATCGAATCATGGCACTGTGTTGTTTTAATGTAATATTACATATCGTCACTATAAATAAAAACACACTGAGGTCTCGAGTCGGCCGTTATTCGTAACTGGCGAGACGAATATGATCATATTTTTTGCAAAGAATCAGAGCGCGTTGCCTAAACTAGACCAATTTTTGGCAATTGACGGTCAACTTAAGTCTTAGCCAAAATAATTAAAATTTAGCAACACATCAACGAAAGAATCGAAATTAATGATAATGAAAGGTATCAAAGAATAGGTATGATTACACTATCGATTGCAACTGAAACTATACTGGCGTTGCGATTCATGGCACTATTTCATCTTTAACAGGAGTCATAAAAAACAAAATGAGTTACCGAAACCCTTTCCTCAATGACATCTTTACTCAAATATTTATAACAATAAAATTACAACCAAATGCACTTAACTCCGTTAACCTAAATTTATTTAAAAACACACTATTTTTTGACAACTTTTGTATCAAATGCTAACCATTCGGACCTAAAACCAAGCATGACAAACACGGGAGGCGGTAAACTACAACGGGCGAGGCATGGTATGGTATTGCGCAAGGGGGGGTTAGAGGGTTAGGGTTAGGGTTAGTGTTAGTGTTNTTACCCTAACCCTAACCCAGGGTTATTTCCCCTATACCAGGCCTCGCCCGTTGTAGTTTTCCGCCTCCCGACAAACACACAATCCGAAATAGTTTTCTGTTATATAACCACAACGTCCGAATGTTTGTCCTGGAAATCCATAGTCTAGCTTAAACTTGTGTTTTTCGTCAAAGAAATTACGTCACACGAGATACGTCATAAATTGAGTAATCAATTTACTGAAAATAAAAGTATAGAAAGCTGGTTTGGTAATATTTTTTGTGCAGGAACAATAAAGGATGATATGTTGTATAAACGATAGTACACGGATTAGCTTAGCCGGGTGTCTATAATCGACCCTCGCCGCGTAATGGCCCTCTGATCAAAGGCCCTCTGGTCTTTATGTCGGCAGCGGGCGAAAATAGACGTCCGGCCCAGATCTGCCGGGTGTTAATGTCTTAGAACTCACAGTCGGATCAGAATATTCAAGTCGAAGACAATTTATGCTCAATTGATGTTAGTTTAATAGAACTTGTCCGACTTATTTTTATTCATAACCTGATTTTAACTTTACACGTAAGTCTCCCTAAATTATATAAGCTTTCCAAAGAAATATTTTCTCAAAGTGTTTGAAACATATTTTTAAAATCTAAACTGGACAAAAATGGGTTAGTCATAGACAATACATATTTAATGTTATTTAAGTTGCGAAGAACGATATCATATTTATTTTTCAGACTGTATTCACCCAAATGCATCTCTGGACTTTGTATCATTGAATTTTAACGAAAGCCTTACGACCACAAACGGGACACTATTTCAAGACGTTGCGATTTTAAGCTGTCAAACTGGTTATCGCTTGAACAACAGCATCGACAATGCCGATGAAACTCAGATAATTCAGTGCAAATCCGATGGGCATTGGAGTGTTGCGGCTGGATGTAAACGAAAAGGTAGTCTTAAAAAAAAAATCGGTTACTCATTCTGCATTATTTAAGCGGTATTTGTTCATCAATATGTATACATTAATATTTTCAAAAATGTTAATGTTAAACAAAACAAGGCTTGTAAAACGACTTGGGTATGTACTGAAACATTTTTATATTTTGCAGACTGCGGTATATTTACCATCGATGACCCAACCTCTTTCCATGCGAAATTAATATGGAACAGTTCAACCCTCTTTGGAGACATAACCACTGTAGCCTGCGATGCCGACTACAGAATAAAGGGACCTCACGATAATAAACTTGTAATTGAAAATGTCACGTGTGGGGCAGATGGCCGCTGGGTCTTCTTTTCTGGCTGTGAGCTTATGGGTAAAGGGTTTTTGTTTGTTATGAATGCACTTAAATTTTTATGTGTATCTTATATGCAATAAGGCTTCAATGAATATATTGTTTTTTTCTATATGCAAGCTATATAAATGCATACGATTTTCATATAATTGTTTTTTCATTTAACTTTAACTTTGTATGTAAATTGAAAAAAAGATATAATGATTGTTAATTTATATCTGAATGCCTATCCTCCCAAACAGTTATATAAACTTAACTGACATCACTTATCAATGTAATCTGCATGTTTCAGACAGCTGTTATTCTTCCGATATGGTTATAGTAAATGAAATTGGAGTGTATACCGGACATTTTATAATACTAGTGTACAAATACCATAACACGCGAAATTCATAAAACGATTCTTCACTTTTCTGAAATCAATTATTTGTAGATTGCAATTGTTCAGTATTAAACTATTCATACATATGTGTTTTAAGTATCGCTGTATTGTCTTAATTTTGAACACTAGATTGTGGAAAACCCGAGGTACCTGTTCATGGCTCGGTGAATATAAGTAATGGAACCGCTGTGGGAAACACGTCTACATTCCGTTGTGCTACAGGCTTTACACTACACGGACACAGCCAAACAACATGCCTTCCAGGCAATAAGTGGGATCGCTCTACACCTCAATGCATCATAAATGGTTAGAAAACATTCAAATGTATTGCCTTGGCATGAGCACTTAATATATTAATATAACGTGATAGCAACTTCCTGAAAGCAGGAAAACTTAAAACAATTACTAACATAACCTATGGAACCAAATTACCACATATTTATATACTTGCAATGAATGTTAAGTGTTATTTCAACAGGATGGATTGAATTGCATCCATGGTGGTTCGATCTTTATCAAACTAGCAATGGCACCAACATTACTTACCAATATGCCAATATTTAGAGTACATAAGCTTATATAAAAAAAGAATGCATACACATATTAAATAATATTAATTATTCGAACATTGTATGACACACCATATCATACATGCGGTGCGATATTTTCTTACAAAAAATAACAGCAGCATACCCGTTTCGATACGATATTCTTAGATTGCGGGAACCTGACGGATCCGTTGAATGGAGAGGTGGACACTTACAATGGAACAACATATCTTTCCATCGCCATGTACTCTTGCAACGTTGGATACACGCTGTCTGGCAATGTATCCCGTCTTTGTTACGCTAATACGGCATGGAGTGATCTACCACCTACATGCGTAATTAATAGTACGTGCATTTTCTTTTTTTATTAATTCGTACGAATTATACTGTACATTATTATTTAAAGGACATATGTTTGTTCACAGAGGTATAACACAATTGGGGATTGTATAATTGTTTTCCATCAATATTTAAGTACCTTATATCGTTTTGTATTGTATGTTTATGATATACTTGCATTTCTGATACTTTGTTTCATTGTACCACACTTGATCGTGTCTTTTTACAATGAAATTAAGCATTTTTTTTAGTTTAAAAAACTCACGTGATCATTCTCTATACATCGCATATACGATTAAGCAGGCAACAATTTCAATTGTCTCATGGCAACGTTGCCGATACTGCAATGTCACAGTCGCATGGAGCTTAAAATAGAACAACGAAAAACCTCAGTTATAAAACAAAATGTGAAACTTGAAAACGTACCTTACCTGACGTTGTAAAGCTTAAGTCAATCCACTGCTTTTACAAACACTATCCAGCGAAACGTTCTTGCAATTCCTGTTGACTTACGTTCGTGTTTTTTATGTTGTTTTTTTTTGTAAAACACGTGTCCGACGATACATATTGCTTTCTAAAACAATCTTATATACTGATGATGACGGTTTTAAACACTAAAACACATTGACAATCCTATGTTATATGAAAATCCAGTTTTCACGGGTAGCCACTGATTATATTAAGAATACGCCACTCATGTATGACTTTATTTTGTTTGAAATTCCAATAGACCCTTTGTTTAAACACAATTCTCGGTGTCGCACGATATTTCTCGACTTTATTTAGTGTTGTCCCTTACTGATCAACGCGTTGTTGTAACTTTCCATTGTCACGACATCTTATAAACTTAAACGTCTGAAAAAAGCTTTGCAACATTAATGGTATTGAAAAAAACGGAAGGACTGATTAACCATTGTATAACTTTATTTGATTTTATGTTTTATGATATTTAAATAAGCGTGTATTCTTTGTTCTGTATAATAAAATAAATATTGTCTTCCTTGAGGGTGACGATGCGAACCCTCAACTAACAATTATGGTTTAGGTTGACAAAGCGCACTGCCACCCTCATGGAAGTCAATATTTACATTATGACTCATCCCTGGAAATGTCTCACGCAACCGTGTTGTAATCGTCGCGAGGAGCTTAACTAAATTAACAATACTTTGTCTCACTCTCTATGGCTTGTGATATTTGTAATATTAACTTTTTTAAATAGTGACTGTTTGAATGGATATGACTCATTCTACAAAGGTTTGTTACCTCAATATATTACTTTTCCCTAAAGACTGTTACGAGCCGGAGCTAATCTCGCATGGTTACTATACCCTTATGGATGGCAACACGACGTATGAGTCGACGGTTCGATACTCATGTGACTCGGGGTATACACTGTATGGTACCGAGATCAGACGTTGCCTTGCCAACAGTAGCTGGACTCCGCTGGATGTCAACTGTACAATTAAAGGTATCGGTCTACTTTAATAAACGTGCGTGTTTGAAATATATCATTCAAGTGACACACGGTATACGCGGTATTGAAGCGACATCACACGTCGACAACATTGCATGTTAATGCGTAGTTTAACTGTAATGTATTGAGTGTACGTAAACATTGTACAATCATGTAAAACGATTGATATTCGATTATGTGTAGTCCAAGATAAACATATTTGTTTGCTTAGTTGTCTTAACAAATAATTTCAAACGAGTATATAACATATAACAGTGCTGTCGACTTAGAATAAGATTTTAATACTTAATGAATCTGTATGTTGGCATAACAGCCTAAGTCTCTGACGATATTTTATCATTTAGCCGTCCTGTATATTTAACTATTTCTGTTTTGTGTACAGGACGGCTGAAGGATACAATATCGTCAAAGATTTATGTTATACCAACATGCGGGTTCTTTAAATCTTGAAATATTATCCTAAGTCGAAAAATCCACATAATTTTTTGCGTCATGCTCTTGTGAAAATGACTTTCCATCGTAGTTTTAGTCGACACGTTGAGTTATTATTTTTACGTCATGACACCTATTTTTCATGCCGTTATAGAATGTTGACATCATCACAGCATCAGGGTGTACCATATACGTTTCCATAGAAAAGAATTCTATCGCGCGAGTTCAACTTTACAAAATGGCATCCACACTCAATCTAAGCCAACGGTGATTCATAAAAAATAACTATTTCGAAAATAAAATAAAGTAATCGAAGCACACAATTGACATAATGGTAATATCGATTACGGCTGAAACGTTAGATTAGATCGATTCGTCAAAGCAATCTAATGAACGAGGCGCTTACCTCAATGACACGATATGCAAGTCCATGTTCTCTCTTTTCATTTATTAATCTGAATTTAATTGAGTACACATTCTATTTTTGAAAACGTTTGTATGGAATGATAACCATTCTGACCAAAAACGAGATTTACGAAATCAAATGCCTGTTTGGAGCGATTTATTGTATTTCTTTAAAAGTTTCCAATTATGACAAACACACAATCCAACATATGTTTTGGATTTGTAAACTTATTATTTATTTACCTTTTGTTTTATAGTTTACAGTTTAACCCTTAATACACGTCATAATTGTTTCCCGAAAATCTATCTTGAACTGGCATGTTTTGTCACAGAAGTTACATCACACGAGATACGTAATAAATTGCGTATGCAGTGGAATAAAAAAAACATTTAAAAAATCTGGTATTGTAATACATTTTAGTGAAGAAACAAAGTACGATAATATGCATTAAATACGATAACATACGACAGAACTGTGTCGGACGTCTTTTATTGGCCCAAGCCGTATAACGGGTCTCGGGCCATAGGTTTTCGGGTCATTATATCGGCAACCGGCCGATTATAGACGTACGGCTCAGCTTTTTGTATGTAATTATATAACACTACGTATATATGATATTTATGTCTGTAAATAGTTTAATTTTGTAAAATTTATATAAACCCCTTCATTTCCAGATTGTTTAGATAAGGTTTTGCCAGAATTATCGAATGTTACTTTCTGGAACGGAACAGTGTACGAGGCCATAGCAACTGTAGAATGTACAGAGGGATATAGAGTTATTGGTCCTAACAATAACGAGCTAACAGCCGAAAACATAACTTGCACTGCCCACGGCAACTGGTCTGTTTATGCTGGTTGTGAGAAGAAAGGTATTGATGAAAGATTGTATTCGCAATTCATTTATTATCCGTAAAGTGAATATGCTGTTTAGTTCATTCTTGCTAAGAAGTGTTTGTGAACGCTTTGAATCAGAAAATAACACATAAATATAAGGGAAACTGTACTTTAGATGTCAAAACGAAAAGGTTCATGTATTTTATTTCGAACGAATCTAGTAATTGTAACTGTGTGTTATTGACTATGAGCTGTATATGCTTAAGGTAATATAAACTACTCTGTTCAGGTATTTAAGTTGGAGAATTGAACATGAATATATATTTTTGTTTCGTTACCGTATGTTATTCACAGTTAGTGTCATACATATGTTTTGAGCCATACATGAATATCACGTTCTGTTATAGACTGTGGTAAAAAAGAGTCATACGATAACGCGTCTGTGCTCTGGAAAAATGAGACCCGGTTTGAGTCTTCGGTAATTGTTCAGTGCGATGAAGGATATAGAATAAACGGTAGTCATGACAATAATGTAACCACTGAAGAGATAAAATGCCAGGCGGATGGTTATTGGTCGACACCGCAAGGATGTATAAAGAAAGGTAATTGTGTACATAAAGTTATTACAATAATGATCGAAATTGAATAATATTGTTATTTTTAATTATAATTAATAGAAATTATAACAAATTATATATATATATA
>VMBQ01009488.1:0-31390 GCA_007657795.1 Dreissena rostriformis
AAAAAAAAAAAAAAAAAAAATCTTTTTTGTTTTTAGAAAACAAAAATGATTGTTATTATATCTTGATTTGATTTCAATTACATCTAACAAAGTATGTGTTTATAATTTATATGATGTTGTTCTTTTATTTTGAATAATTTTAAAGAGTTATATTGAACTAGTTTTCCCAAATCAGTGAATTTTTTAGCGAAATTTTTTCCCTAATCGGGAAATTGCATTTTTCTCAAAATGGCCAGGAAAAGGCCTGAGTGTTCTTTCATGTAATATTAAATTTACTAATACAATATGTATACCAAGTACTCCAGTACTTTCCATTTAGAAGGGTGTAACCAATTAAAAATTTAAAAAATGTAACATAAAATTGTTTTGTGAACACAGCAAATCAAAACAAATAAATGGTTATCATTCTGGCATTTATGCAATTCTTTTTTTTTTAACAAATAAGGCACAGCAAAATATAAGATGCAGGCAAATTTCCTCTGGAAACACGTTGCAACATATAGTCTGGAAATTACATTTAATACAATGAAAAGCAAGCTATGTATGAAAGGGGATAACTGACTTGCTGTAAGAAATAAAGTAATTAAGTTAGGATGTCCTTTTTGTCAATATTGTAACAAATCTATTTTAGGTGCAGACAAATCACTTTGATGTTATCTTTGTTGGTCAATGGTGCTGCATGTGTACTTTTAAGATATTATTTTGAGCTATACAATTGTATCTGTATTGTTTTATTTAGAAGAAATTCACGAGATGTAACAAGAATTGTGTCCTCGGGGGAGTGACTTGCATTGTATTATTTTATCTCGATTTTTTTTTGGACACAAAAAATTAAAAACAAGCATTTTGTATCTACAAAAATCAATGTTACCAGACCACATATGGCTTTGAAAGTTTGGCTATTGCTATAAGGAACATTGTTTTTTTATTGGGTAACTTTATTTTACGAAATGCTTTACGAAATTTCCGTTGATTTTTTAGTATTAATGGGGCTTTTAGGTTTAGAAAATCTTAGTTTTGTATTTCTTTTCTACAAACAGGAGTGATTATAATTCCACAAATACTGCTGATCATATCTGCTGCAAATCTCTGTAGTAAAGAGATAATCTAATCCTCGGGGAGAAATTTCATTTTGACTGAAATTCTATTTGACTGACATGCTATAAAGCTACTATCCTATTTACCCTCTTCTCTGTGCTGTAAAGTTTTAATAAAAGGTTTCCCAGTATTTTTATTTTTTTTAGTGCAAACCAATTTAATTTAGCTAGATGATTCAAAAGCCTAAGAACGAGTATGTGTTGACTAAGATAAGAAATATCAGCGATTTTGTTTGGCCAATTGGGAAAAGTACCTGTACCGCCCACATTGGGAAAAATTTGCAACAAAACCTCTGAAATTGGGAAAATTCGCTCCATAAAATCTTAAGATTGGAAATTAAGTGTCTTTATAATTGCTTGGTACTTAATTGCAGAAACCCATCTAAATATTCCTTGGTGCTTGAAATGTTCATTTTCAGTGCTCAATTTATTTGTTCACTTACCAATAATGCGCCTTTGGAACAAAATTTACGCAACTTTCCTTCCTTTTGGGAATATTTCAGACAGCAATTTAGAACCTTTCAATTTTTCTAAAATTGGAAAAGTGCCTTTTACGGGTACTTTATAAAGAAGGAATTAGAATGTTCTCAGAGTGGGCGTTGAGCCCTGCACCTCCTGATCACGTGGATGACATATGAAATTACACCGCCATGACCTCTTGTTTTTTTTTTTTTTATCCCCTGTCAAAGGCAAAGGGATATAGAATTGGCGTTTTCAGTCCGTCCATCTTTCAAAAACTTTTTATGGCTATATCTCAGAAACTATACAAGACATCAACATGAAACTTCATGGGTGAATATATATCAATGACGAGAAGTGAAATGCACCATAACCATACACTTTCTAAAATAAGAGTAATTGCCCTTTGTTGATTTTGCATGATGCAACTTTTCAAGGCTATATCTCAGATTCCATACAAGATTTCAACATGAAACTTCATGGATGTATTGGTATCAATAAGGAGAAGTTTCTTGCACACAAGAACCATAACCCTACACTTCCTTAAATAAGAGTTATTGCCCTTTGTTGATTTTGCATGATTTAACTTTTCAAGGCTATATCTCAGATTCCATACAAGATTTCAACATGAAATTTCATGGATGTATTGATATCAATAAGGAAAAGTGCCTTGCACAAGAACCATAACCCTACACTTTCTTAAATAAGAGTTATATTGTCCTTTATTGTTTTTGTATGATGTTACTTTTCAGGGCTATATCTCAGATTCCATACAATATTTCAACATGAAACTTCATGGATGTATTGATTTAAATAAGGAGAAGTGCCTTGCACAAGAACCATAACCCTACACTTTCTTAAATAAGAGTTATTGTCATTTGTTGTTTTTGTATGATGTAACTTTTCAGGGCTGTATCTCAGATACCTTACAAGACTTCAGCATGAAACATCAAGGGATTATACATGTAGATATCAATGAGGAGAATTGCATTTCATAAAAACAATTACCCTACACTTAATTATGTTTTTAGGATTTTACCGTATATCAAGTGATTTGTACCCATCCATTAACAAAATTTATTTGGCAGGGGATATCAATTCAACAAATTTGTTTGTTGAACCAGGAGTTACAAGGAATAAAAATACATTGTAAACAACTAAATATTTTATCAGTTCTTCAACTGATTTTCCTGGGAAAGAAAACACTCTTGAATAAACAATCAATATTTGTACTGGAAACACTGATTAAGTCTTGTAATTGCAAACGCATATTCAGTAAATGCACTTTCCTGTCTCAGGTAAATTGGATAAGCTTGTTGTTATTGAGTCATGGATTCATATAATATGTGTCACTGATTCATAGGTAAGAAATCTCTTAACAATTTCATATCCTGCATTAAAAAAACAAATACAGCAAGACAATAAAAAGATGGGCTGTTGCATTGCTTGTATTATAAGGATGATCATAAATCAAACAGTTAATTTAATTGAGGTCTTGTTAAGATGAAGACATATAATCTAAGTAGTTGTTGGATATTAACTCTTTCAGTGCTGGAACCGAATCTTTAAGGACTTTGCAAACAGTTTGGATCCAGATGAGACGCCACAGAATGTGGCATCTCATCAGGATCCAAACTGTTTGCTATTCTGATAGTATTCTTTGAAAAAAAAATGAAGAAAATGCTAATTTTAGAAATTTAGCAGACAACATTTTAGCAGACAAAAAAATTACCAGCATGCAAAGGGTTAACCTGAATTTCATTGCTATGCACTTGATTTGTCTTCAAAAATGGCTGATCATCTGCTTGGAAAATTTCAATAAAAAAATATGTTTGCAACAGAAAAATATTTGATTTTAAAGTTGTTCTCCAACTTCAAATATGCCTGTCAGATATTTTACTTTAATGTTATTTTAATATAACAAGAAAATCCTTACAAAAGCATGTTTCCAAATTGTGAATTTTATTCAGCTGTTTTAAAATGGTACGAATGGATAATTACTTTTGAGTCTTATTTTGATGTACAATTGTATGTAGAATAATTGATGACATTATGTTCACTAAAACTGTATGTTGCTGTTTTATGATGGTATTGTTGTACATGTATATATTTTGTGACAATGTCAGGTATATAAATAATATTATGTAGTATTCATGTAATGTGGTAGAAACACCCATCTTTGTTTCGCTCAAGACAACAATCTTATTGTATTCCATTATACACATTTCTTCTGTGTTTTACAATGTTATGGGACGAAACTTAATTATCAAGAGTGCTGGACCCACAATGCCAGACATGGTCCAATATGTGCGACGGGCAGCATCTGGACACACAGTCCTGACAAAGCTACAAAATGGTATCCAGATCAGATTGAGAATTTTGATTTAAACACGCTAATTCATAGATGTTCTAGAAAATTATTTTTGAAGGATCAGAATTATCTAAGCCTTGTTCTGAGAAAACTGGGGTTAATGCAAGTGTGTCAAGTATCGTCCTAGATTAGCCTGTGCAGTTGGCACAGGCTATTTAGGGACGACTAATCCTCCTTTACGGATTTTTTTGTTTGAATTGAGTCTCTTCTAAAGGAAAATCTAGTTTAGGCAGTCTGCACAGGCTAATCTGGGATGACACTTTACACACACGCGTGAAGCCCAGTTGTCCCAGAATGAGACTCATTTTCAGAAATTCCAGTCCCGAATCACATGATCTCCTTCTGACCTGGAACATCAGGTTCGGCGAAAATGACAGCCCAAGGGCGTAGGCTAACTGAAGAAGCTAGAATGTGTGATTGACACATTTCATGTCCCATCTTTTATGTTTATGACACCTGCCAATGCTGCCATTCATGACAGAATTCAAATACAAATGAGCCTCGCTCTGTGGAAAGGGGGTTTAACCCTTTGAGCGCTGGAACCGGATTTTGAAGGCCTTTGCAAACAGTTTGGATCCAGATGAGACGCCACAGTACGTGGCGTCTCATCAGGATCCAAACTGTTTGCTATTCTGATAGTATTCTTTGAAAAAAAATCGAAGAAAATGCTAATTTTAGAAATTTAGCAGACAACATTTTAGCAGACAACAAATTTCCCAGCATGCAAAGGGTTAATGCATGTGCGTAAAGTGTTGTCCCAAATTAGCCTGTGCAGTCCGCACAGGCTAATCAGGGACATCACTTTCCGCTTTTATGATATTTTTCGTTTAAAGAAAGTATCTTCTTAGCAAAAATCTAATTTAGGCAGAAAGTTCTGTCTCTTATTAGCCTGTGCGGTCTGCAAAGGCTAATCTGGGACGAAACTATACGCACATGCAGTGAACCTCCTTTTCATTTAGCGAGGCTCAAATTAAAGCTGAAATCCTGGCACGATTGTAGATGAGGGATCTTCTGCTTGTGGAGGCAATGGTACTATGAACATTGCATTTACCAAATATAATCAGAATATTCAATTGAAAACTATGAAAAATATGTAGGAGGGTTGGAATGAAAAAACGAAGATTGTTTTGGGTTGCTGTCTTGTATCTGGTTAAGTGGGGAAATGATGAAGAGATGATGAAGTGTTGTGGTATTTTTTGGTGGGCGATTGAAAAATTCTCAGCCATTACACCTGTTGAACTTCACCAATGAGTTTTTTTGCATTCAAGTATCATAGCTCTATCATTGATGGAAAATAAATTAGATTATCAGGAACTGAAAGCTGGCTGTAAATTCTGATCATTTGATTTTAATCTGATTGATAGAATGTGTGAGTCATACGATGTTCGAAAATGCATGTGCGTTAAATGTTGTCCCAGATTAGCCCTTTGAGCGCTGGAACCGGATTTTGAAGGCCTTTGCAAACAGTTTGGATCCAGATGAGACGCCACAGAACGTGGCGTCTCATCAGGATCCAAACTGTTTGCTATTCTGATAGTGGTCTTAGAAAAAAAAAATCGAAGAAAATGCTAATTTTAGAAATTCAGCAGACGACATTTTAGCAGACGACAAATTTCCCAGCATGCAAAGGGTTTAATGTTGTCCCAGATTAGCCAGTGCACAGGCTATAATGAGGACAACACTTTTCTGCCTAAACATAATTATCGCTTAGAGGAGACTAACTTTTAACAAAAATTACCATATTAAAAAGCGGAAAGTGTAGTCCTTGACAGGCTAATCTGGGAGAACACTTTAAGCACATGCATTAAGCCCTTTTTTCCCAGAGATAGTCGAAATATTACCTGCAATTTTTAAGCCCATTCTAAACTATGGAATGAGGTTTTAAGCAGATGATGGCATATTAATGTAGCAATGATATCTCTTAACTACCACACTTCAGATATTTCTGCCACTATTTCTTATTTATTTGATCTCTGAACCTTTCACCTAACTGTTGATATTTCTGTTGCAGAAGTATTAGAAGTGTTGATGGCTTTCACAGGAATACATTAAACACTCGGCATGATGCTGTTGTTATCACTACAGACATGGGCAGATAGTAAACATAATTACAGCAATTTAATATGACTTTATATGAGATAGTACAGTGAAATATGACTTTATAGGAGATAGTACAGGGAAATTATTAAAGTTCATTTGTAACTAATTGTGCACAATGTCTTGCAGGAGTAACATTTGAAGTTTATTTGGCTTAAATAAATAAATTACAATATACTTAAAACAATTAAAGGGACTTTTCTTTAAAAAAAGAGTTATTGCCCTGTGTTGTTTTTGTATAATGTAACTTTTCGGGGCTATATCCCAGTTTTTTCCACAAGATTTCAACATGAAACTTCATGGGTGTTAAGATATCAATGAGGAAAATTGCAATGCATAAAAACAAATACCCAACCTTAATTATCTTTTTAAGGATTATACCATATATCAAGGGATTTGTACCCATACATAAAGAAAAATTATTTGGCAGGGGATATCAATTCAACAAATAGGCTTGTTATGTAAGCTTTATTGTTGATTTAGTTTTTCTTATGTACCATTTGCATCAAAAGGGGTGCAAGGCAGGTAATTTTCAGGATTCAAAAGTGAGCAAATTACACAATGCTTTCATCAAAATGCAGGATTCTGCTTCAATTGAAATCAGTAAGACAGTAGCCCATTTAACCCTTTGCATGCTGGGATATTTGTCCTCTGCTAAAATGTCGTCTGCTGAATTTCTAAAATCATCATTTTCTTCACTTTTTTTCAAAGACCACTATCAGAAAAGCAAACAGTTTGGATCCTGATGAGACGCCACGTTTTGTGGCGTCTCATCTGGATCCTAACTGTTTGCAAAGGTCTTCAAAATTCGGTTCCAGCGCTTAAAGGGTTAAAAATTGGTATCTGCAATTTGTTAGCCCATTGTAAAGTATAGGAATGAGGTTTTACGCAGATGATGTCATATTAATGTAGCAATGATATCTCTTAACTACCACACTTCAGATATTCCTGCCACTATTTCTTATTTATTTGATCTCTGAACCTTTCACCTAACTGTTAATATTTCTGTTGCAGAAGTATTAGAAGTGTTGATGGCTTTCACAGGAATACATTAAACACTCAGCATGATGCTGTTGTTATCACTACAGACATGGGCGGAAAGTTAACACCATGATACCAGCTCCGTGAAATATGACATTTGTACAATTCATTTGTAACTAACAATGTCTTGCAGGAATAACATTTAAAGTTAATTTTGCGAAACGAAATAAATTACAATGTGCTTAAAACATTTTAAGGGACTTTTTCTTACATGCTCGTACTATTTTAAAATACATACAAATTAATAAACTAACAAAACTATTATATTTGGAATAGTTTTAATAAATAGTGATAACAAGGAAACAAAATGCATGTCCTGAGCATGAAATCCAGGACCACCAAAAGCTAACTTGCTACCGTGACAACACCACGCAGGCTTTTGAAACTGAGACCAAGTTAAAACCATATGTTGGTGATGCATGTTTTAGCTAAATTATTGAAGAAAAGCATTACAAACGATTAACCATTATCAATAAATGAATCTATATTTTACCACTCCTCATAGAGGCTAAATTTATGACTCAATCTTGATGAAACCTGGTCAAAATATTTATTTTGACAATATCTAGGCAAAGTTTGTATCTGTGTCACAAGTGTCCAAAAACTAGGTCAACTGGTCAAATCTTAGATCAATTATCATCTTGGCAGAATCTGGGTCACTAATGCATCTGACAACTCTGTCACCAGGTCAACTCTTAGAAAAACTGTGTTACCATTCTAAAAACCACATGTATGACTTAGTTAGGATGAAACTTGGTCAGAATGTTTATCTTGAATACATCTAGGCCATGATTGAATCTGGGTCGTTATAATGCATTAAAAACTAGGTCTTGTGGCCAAATTTTTAAAAGATTGTTACCACTCTAGTACCTGATTTTTTTTTACCCAATCTTCATAAATTTTGTCATAATTTGTATCTTGACAAAATCAAGGCCATACTTGAATCTGGGTCTATTGGGGTCAAAAACCAAATCATCAGGTCAAGACTCCATTTGTTCGTGTATTTTTAACCCTTTGAGCGCTGGAACCGGATTTTGAAGGCCTTTGCAAACAGTTGAGTTAGGATCCAGATGAGACGCCACTAAACGTGGCGTCTCATCAGGATCCAAACTGTTTGCTATTCTGATAGTGGTCTTTGAAAAAAAGTGAAGAAAATGCTAATTTTAGAAATTCAGCAGACGACATTTTAGCAGACGACAAATTTCCCAGCATGCAAAGGGTTAACTCAGATGAGCACTAAAAGGCCATCATGTCTCTCCTGTTTAAAAATGTACTTTCAAATACTCAATTAAATCACTCACTGCTCAATTATTTGGGAAGAAAAAAAGTGGTAATACCAAATTCTGCCAGAAACCATAGCTGGTTTAGGCTGTTTGGAGAATTATGCTTTTACTGGTATGGTACATTAAGTTTTAATGTAGACTGCAGCATGTGTTTATGCTAGTCTTTGTTGATTTTTCCAGATTTCTGCCAAACTATAACTTCATTTTGAATTTTTTCTCCAAACAATCAGAGAAAATAAACTTATTTCATTATTGGTTTAAACATATTTATCCCAGAATGTGTTTACAAGATAAGTTGCAAACATCTTAAGTTTATAGGATTGGAACATTAGCGAAGCTAGTAGAGTTCCTTTCCCGAATTTTATTCTTCATGCTTATGTATTGTGTTAATGGGCAATTATTGATGGACAAGGAAAAACTGTGTATTTTTGAATCTCATTAAATGTAACTGAAGTCTGCGTAAGCAATAACAAAATAAATATTGGCCAAGGTTATTCTGTGAATTTACTGACAACAAGTTACTTGATCAAACTTGTTATTATTATGGAATCCATATACTGCTTTGACAGAAAATCAGTTGAAATTATGCTTTGAATAATAATTGGTGAATAGCATAAAGTTGTAATTCAACCTTAAATTGTGATCATTATAAGATTTGAAGATCAAAATATACACACACAAAATAATAAACAAAATAGATAAAAAAAACTATGAGATATGATTTCATGTATAAGCAATATGTATACACAGATTGCTTGTAAAATAATTATTTATTAATAAATATTGACCGTGTTTCCAGTCACTGCTCTTATTGCTGCAAAATATTGGAAACCGATTTTTCCTCATGTTGACATGACCCTAGGCGTATTATTTTATTGATCGGTTTCAGTGTTTCAAATTGTGATTTGAAATTGTAACTCAGATGGGAAATCAAAGTCATAAGATATATGTGTCATGTTCTGAGAAAACTGGACAAAATGCATGTTCGTAAAGTGTCGTCCCAGATTAGCCTGTGCAGTCCGCACAGGCTTATCAGGGACCACACTATCTGTCTGAACTGGATTTTCGCTAAGAAGAGACATTATCTAAACAAAAAATTCCATAAAAGCGGAAATTGTCGTCCCCGATTAGCCTGTGTGGACTGCACAGGCTAATCTGGGATGACAATTTGCGCACATGCATTATGTCCAGTTTTCTCAGAACACGCCACATACTTCTCCATCGATGAATTTTAGGCGGTTGAAAAATGATTTTAGAACTCTAGTGTAAAGATATATATTAAAATATTACTTTATAAATATTCTTTAAGTTTGTAAACAATGTCTAAGCAGGACTCTTTCTTTATAATAGATTTAATATCATGTATTGATGCTATGATGTAAGCATTACTCTTGAGTGTTAAACTTTTATATCTGAAAAATAATGTGTGTTAAGCACAATTGCAAGAGTTTTTTGCTCGTTCCTTGAAATGACATCGTTTGTTGGCTGCATGATGTATAATGAAGTCTCCAGTTGATTGGATAGAGTTTCTCCTACTTTTCATATTTTGGTTTGCACAAAATTTTCTGTTCAAAACATACGCGGATATAAATCAGGTTCATCTTCCGTTTGTCTTTCGGATTTTTAAGTCGCTCCTCAATCAGGAAAAGGGGTCTTATGCCATTTGCTGACCCAGTCTGTTCATGAGCTACCCTGTCCACTTGTAAGACCATGAAACTTTGCTTGACTTTATAGCGGACTGGGTACATTCCGAATGCACAGACATGTCTGGAGCTATGCTGGCCACATTTGTCATAAGACCATTTTGCAAGACATGGTTCACTTAAATGACATGAAATATTTGAAGTTGAATATGGATGTTTTTATACATGTCGTATACTCCTTATGAGCTACATTCTAATTTGGGTAACTTGATGTCTCTCAAAAGTGACCACTTAAAACCAGCTCTTTCTAGGAAGTTTCCTTGTGTTTGCATGGCATTTACTGTTTGAGTAACATGCAACAAATTAGTCCCAAAATTCCCAAATATTTTGCTGACAAAAGTGCCATAACTCTGTTGATATCAGACTACGAAAATTGCACAAATATACACAGATGATCAACTTCAAATGTTGGATAATATTTCTGTACAGTTTCATATCTAATTACCTATAGCTGCATTACTTTATACCTCATGAAGTAGGTGATTCCAGAACTTGATGATTTGACAGTAATGGTTTTTATGATGTTTTTAAATAGCTCCATGTAATTAAGTTTATTAGAAGTTATAACACCCTGGCCTATGGGAGATCATGATAATCAACAGATGGGCTGGAAGAGGGATGTAAATGTTCACTTTATAGTCATAAAAATTATGCTGGAATCTATCTTTATCCCTGATATCTTTCCTAATATAATAAAATGATGGAGGTTTATCTATTCTGTAAACAATTTATGTTTCTGAGAATAAAGCTAATCAAAGAGCAGGTGCATTTGTTTTGTCTCAAGAATAAATCTATAGATCAATGAAAGACATAAAAACTAGCTATAATGTGTAATATTATAAACCTGCCTATTATTGTGCTATGTTTTGTAGTTTCGTTGTGTAATGTACTGGGTCGGGGAAAAACAATCTGTATAATTTGCATTGTTTGACGTGTTGTCAATGGTAAAGATTTAATAAAGAATCTACATGTATTTAAGACAATATTATGTTTAATGAAAATGAAAGGCTTTTATGTTAATCATATTTGTTTTTATTAAATTCTGTTTGTTTAATTGCAAGTATTTGACACATTACAGAGGCATTGTCTGAATAAATTATTGGTCCTGTCTTTAAGTTTGATGTTTGAGTACCAGACAGTTTACAAACCATAAACTAATGATGAGTATACTTACAACTGGCATAAGTAGAAACTGGCAACAAAATCCAATAACAAGGGACACCGGATACTTGAGTTGACGCTTCAAGTTTTCCGTGTCGGTCACACATCCGATGGCAAAACTGATTAAAATGGCGACTGCCGCAGCAGAGCAGTCGAAAACAAAATCCGCCACTTTCTGCCTCGGAACTACCGCCACTTTTAAGCTCCCCTGGCCCATGTTTTGAAAAGTTGGCGAAGACTGCGCTACCGCCAGAGAGCTGGTTCCGAAAATTGTCACAAAAACGGTTACGTAACCGATTTGCATGGCTTGAATAGAGAAATTGTTTACACCATGTACGTTTAACTTAAATCGAAGCTCGTCTGCTAAGTGGGGACCCAGAATCAGTTCTCGTCGTGGGTCCCTAGCAACCATAGCCGCTGGGAGGATGAACTGCACTATTTTGGCATCTCCGGTGGTTACACGTGCGAAAAAAGCAGTCGCGTTCACTCTGTGGAAATCACGCCCAGTTTTGTCACCAATATTGTCCTCTACTGTACAGTTAAAATAGACAGTGGAGTTGCAGCCTTTTCCTAGATCAATTATTGACTCGGGTTGGAAATAAAGTTGGAACGTTCCATTGAATATCGGGGATGGCAGGCTCGTGGTCCAAGCAGACGACATGTTGACACTTGTTTCCATGTTGAAACCTGTAGATTCCTCGACCATTAGCACCATAATTTGAATGACTAGAATAAACCAGAAGCAGTAATTTGTGGACATTTTTTGCTTTCATGTAATATACACTTTAGATTTCTTCCCTTTTGAAATCTGACTTGAAATCTGAGGCTTCTTTCTAATGTCTTTATTGGGTCTTCTTTGATATCGTCTTTTTACCTCTCTGTGTAGTTTGTCGGTTATATGGGAATTCCACTGCATAAGGTCGTTATTTGGTCTTCTTTAAAAACGTCTTTAGCTTTGCTGTGTTGTGAACTGTAATGTGGGAATAATGAATCCTCTGCATTCGTTACTCAATCAATGAATTGAGAGAAAAGACAAGAAACCAAATGATTTTATTTCGTTTCATTCACTCTAGTGTATTTTGGGATGGTCTGAATTAAAGTGCTCACAAACATTGTATCAGGTACAAAATGTACTTAATAAACATGTTGATTCTTCTAAAGATATCAGGGGGAAAAAGTTAGGTTTTTATTTTTTATAAGAAAAGGACATAAACCACAAACAACTGAACATTTTGAAGGGTATAATTCCTTTGAGAGTATTTTAAATCCAAGGAGTAGCTGAAGCGAAGATAACTTTTCCAATAATGTGCTATACTGTGTCGTTGTTGTATCATCACAGAAACGCATCCAGCTAAATAAAACGTAAGATTATTTCCAGCAGTGATTCCACGAAGTCAACAAGAATTTATTGATAATCAATAAAACGTTGATACTTGAAGATCCACTGTCTTCATCTCAGTGTCACAAGTGGGTCATCCAGTAATTAATTAATTAACGGTGATTTATTATATATCAGTAAATTGCTGAATCCAGCTGCATCTCTTTTGTTCAAACTCTCCTATGCATTTCTGATAGTGAGGTGTTTATTGGTAATCCACCTGATACAAGGGACATGTTGCTTTGGACAGTTTTTATTCAGGTCACGGTATTTCGAACAACCATGTACCATAGACTTGTATTTAATTCACAATTTTATTGGTACATTTATTTCAATATGAATTCTACTTATTATAATTTTTATGCTTTAAAAAAAAGCCTTTTATCATTGTTAATGTTGTTATTAAATGATAGAAAAGACTTTTTATGAATATTAAATTCTGAGCAGGTGTTATTTTAATAGAGTCATCTTTTGAGAATCAATTAAACACTTGCTTTTTCTCTGTCGCTCTCAACAAACGATTTACCATTTTTAGGTGCAATGCTATAATTATCCATATTTTAAAATATTTTCTTTTCCATCCATTTCAAATTCTCACTAATTCTCCTGCATGATTGACACTGAATGAAAATGATAATCTTTTGAGTTTGAATTTCATAAATCTGAAAGAAAGTTACAAACACAGATCACCATTTCTTGTAAGAAATTTGTATTACTTTATTAAATTTCTCACTTTTCTTTCTATAATGTAAGCTGATCTGCATTGTTTTTTTTTTAATTATCCAACAGATTTCAAACAAATGTTTATGCTATCACAAATGCAAATATCTTGGATTTTCTGTCTTTGAGCGGGTTTTTCAATTTTTGCACAAGTTTGGAATATGTTCCATGCATATTTTTGGGTATAAAAAAATCCAAATAATATCCAGAGAATTTTTCTTATCACTTCCTGTCAATTTTATAATTACACCAGATGTATCCGAAACAATATAGCATTTCACTGTTCGTGTTCATTAAGTGGTCTTTCTAAAAGTATGCAACTCAACTGAATGTGACTTACTCCATTAAATATTTGATTTTGGAAGCAGACGACCCACCATAGATGAGCCCATGTGAGACGAGTATTCCATCTGGAGCAGGCCTGATACTGATAGCGGTATCCAAACCTTTAGTCTCCTAGTTAATAATTCATCGTATGTTTTCCATGCATAGGTGTGAAGCCAAAATTGTCTGGTGGCGGCTTTTCTTCTAAGAAATTTGTATTACTTTATAAACTTTTTCACTTTTTTAAAAATAAAATTTAAGCTTATCTGAAAGTTTTTTTTAATAATCCAACAGATTTCAAACAAATGTTTATGCTATCACAAATATGAATCCCTTATATTTTCTGTCTTTAAGCTTGTTTTTCAATTTGTGCACAAGTTTGGAATAATGTTCCTTGCATATTTTTTGGGAAAAAAAATTAATCCAAGTATATAATATCCAGGGAATTTTTCTTATCACTTCACGTCAATTTTATTATTGCACCAGATGTATCCGAAACAATATAGCATTTCACTGTTTGTCTTCATGAAGTGGTCCTTTTAAAGTATGCAAATCAACTGAATATGACTTATTCCATTAATTATTTATTCCATTTAATATTTTGGAAGCAGAAGACCGTAATATATATTATTTAGCCCATGTGAGACGAGTATTCCATCTGGAGTAGGGCTGATAGATAGCGGTATCCAAACCTTTAGTCTCGTAGTTAATAATTCATTGTTCCCTTTCCATGCAAAGGTGTGAAGTAAAAATTGTCTGGTGGCCACTTTTCTTGTAAGAAATGTGTATCACTTTATTAAGTTTCTCACTTTTTTTACCAAAATTTAAGCTTATTTGCAAGTTTTTTTTAATTATCCAACATATTTCAAACAAATGTTTTTGATATCACAAATATAAATCCTGTGTATTTTCTGTCTTCAAGCTTGTTTCTCAATTTTCACACAAGTTTGAAATATGTTCCTCTCTTATTTTTGGGGAAAAATATCCAAGTAACATCCAGGGAATTTTTCCTATCAATTCCCGTGCACCAGATGTATCCTAAACAATATAGCATTTCACTGTTCCTCTTCATTTAGTGGTCCTTCTAAAAGTATGCAAATCAACTGAATGTGACTTATTGTCCCCTACCGATTTCACCGGAGGGGACTTATATGGTTTGGGCTCTGTCTGTCAGTCAGTCAGTCAGTCAGTCTGTCTGTCAGTCAGTCAGTCTGTCTGTCACACTTTTCTGGATCCTGTGATAACTTAAAAAGTTCTTCATATTTTTTTATGAAACATGGATAGATGGCAATATGGACATTATGCACGTCATTTCATTTTGTTCCTACGTCAAAAATTCTGGTTGCTATGGCAACATTTTTTAATATTTTTTTTCTGACAATGGTGGAGCCAGTAGGGGACATCATTGCTTGGCAATAGCTTGTTCCATTTAATATTTGAGTTTGGAAGCAGAATACCGTAATAGATTAGCCCATGTGAGACAAGTATTCCATATGGAGTTAGGGCTGATAGATAGCGGTATCCAAACCTTTAGTCTTGTAGTTAATAATTCATTGTACGTTTTCCATGCATAGGTGTGAAGGCAAAATTGTCTGGTGGTGGCTTTTTTCCCGCCATTAACAGCATCAGCATGGCTGGGAGGTGCTGGGAGGTACTTGTGCTGAAAATAATGATCACTTTAGGATATATACAGACTAGCAATTTAGGGCCATGTTGTGTCAGGCTTAATGTGGGCTTAATGACTGGCAGGGGAGGGATCAATGTCTGTGATTTAAATCTAATCTTATCTCTTAAGAGATATATGAGCCATGCTCGCATGTAAAGTGTTGTCCCAGATAAGCCTGCACAGTCCGCGCAGGCTAATCAGGGATAAAGCTTTCCGCTTTAATGGAATTTTTCATTTAAAGGCAGTCTCTTTTAAACCAAAATCAAGTGAAGGCAGAAAGTGTCATCCCTGATAAGCCTGTGCAGACTGCACAGGCTTATTTGGGATGACACTTTACGCACAGGCATAATAGGCCCAGGTTTCCCCCCAATAAAAGCAATGGCTTGGCTGGGAAGTACTTTGTCCTGAAAATAATGAACACTTGAGGATAAATGCCGCCTGGTATTAGGGCCATGTTGTGTCAGGCTTTATGACCGGCAGGGGAGGGATCAATGCCCATGATTTAAGTATAATCTTATCTGCTTGAGCTTATAATCCCTTTGCCACTTAGATATGAGCCTCACTCTGGGAAAAAGGGGGCTTATTGCATTTCATTTACCCTTTGAGCGCTGGAACCGGATTTTGAAGGCCTTTGCAAACAGTTTGAATCCAGATGAGACGCCACAGAACGTGGCGTCTCATCAGGATCCAAACTGTTTGCTATTCTGATAGTATTATTTGAAAAAAATCAAAGAAAATGCTAATTTTAGAAATTCAGCAGACGACATTTTAGCAGATGACAANCCTGAAAATAATGATCACTTGAGGATATATGCAGCCTGGTATTAGGGCCATGTTGTGTCAGGCTTTATGACCGGCAGGAAGGGGATCAATGCCCATGATTTAAGTATAATCTTATATGCTTGAGCTATCCGATATGAGCTTCACTCTGTGAAAAGGGGGCTTGTTGCATTTCATTAAGTGGGGTTCCAGATAAGTCTTTGCAGTCAGCACAGGCGTATCAGAGACAACACTTTCTGCTTTGATGGTATTTTTATTTTAAAGAACGTCCCTGCTTAGAGAAAATCCAGTCCAAGCTGAAAGTGTTGTGCCTGATAAGTCGTGCGGATATAAATAATTTATATAGACTTTTCTTGTTGATCAAATAATTGTCTCTTTAAAACAAAACTCACGAAGTTCATCTGTCACTAAGTGGTTCTTCCAATAGGATGTAAATCAACTGAATGTGACTTAAAACATTTAATATTTATTCCACTCATAATTTATTCCATTTAATATTTGATTTTGGAAGCAGACTGTGAGATGAGTATTCCATCTGGAAAAGGTCTGATAGATAGCGGTATCCAAACCTTTAGTCTTCTAGTTAATAATTCATTGTACGTTTTCCATGCATAGGTGTGAAGTCAAAATTGTCTGGTGGCGGCTTTTTTCCCGCCATTAACAGCATCAGCATGGCTGGGAGGTGCTGGGAGGTACTTGTGCTGAAAATAATGATCGCTTTAGGATATATACAGCCTGGAATTAGGGCCATGTTGTGTCAGGCTTTATGTGGGCTTAATGACCGGCAGGGGAGATCAATGTCTGTGATTTAAATATGATCTCATCTCTTTGAGATTGCCTTGTACCATTTAGATAGCATTTGTTAAGACCTTTCCTACAATATTTAAGTTTTAACCCTTTGAGCGCTGGAACCGGATTTTGAAGGCCTTTGCAAACAATTTGGATCCAGATGAGACGCCACAGAACGTGGCGTCTCATCAGGATCCAAACTGTTTGCTATTCTGATAGTATTCTTTGAAAAAATTCGAAGAAAATGCTAAATTTAGAAATTCAGCAGACAACATTTTAGCAGACAACAAATTTTCCAGCATGCAAAGGGTTAAAGGCTTGAAGGTGTTCCCTACCCTAAGATACTGATAAGCAGCAAACAGCATTAGATCTGAACAGACTTTGAGTTACTTGCAGGCGATTCTGTTTTTATGCTGGTTGCATATAGCCATTTTAACTTTCCTTCTGAGTGGGAAAGGGATATATATGTGAAATGTTGGATATCGCAATTGCATGTTGTTTAATGGACACATTCTTGACAGTTTTACCTTGTGTAATGTTGTTGTTTGCTCATACATACCTGATAAATCCAGTCACACTCAATGTGAACCCAGATATATAATTTTTATATCAGACATAGTATATGAATGTTGAGGTAAAAACTTAGGTAAAATGTATATAAAAAATGAACAATTCTGTTTTTGATAATTACAAAAATAAATATGATTCTTTATTGTATAATTATGGATATTAAAGCTTGTAACACTATTGATATTACATGAATACATGTATGTTGATATTTTGTAAAATATTTATAAAAAAAGAATAGCAATAAATAATACAACAATACAGAGCACAAGCAGATTTGATATTTTATCAAATTTTAGCAAAATATCAATCTGGAAAATTTAATATAATATTATTTTGGTACTGATATAATTGACCTGGATAAGTGAATTTAAAAATTAATTATCATTCAACAAAGCAGTCCATTTTTATAAGTACAAGTATTTAACAAATCATTTGGATAAGGCAATATATAATAAGAGTCTGCAAAATTAACCTATCGCCTGATCGCCAATGGGATGAAATCCTAGCTCTGGGGATATAAAAATTGACTATCGATCGCCTGATTTGCGATGAAAAAAAATCCGAAAAGACAGTTTGGAACCGATAAATAATCAATTTACGAAAATTCGTTCGAGTGCGCGATCATTTTAGATTATCGGCATTCCGGAAATTTGCGCTCGGTACCGATTTTGCCCGGTATTTTATTTATTTATTTCTGATTGGTTAGCGGATGGCACGGACATGAACTGCAACTGACGAAAAATCTTCGCTACTTTCAGAAAATCTACGAGGCATGCAAAGTTTTAAATGATCGATTAGCTAAGTAAAGCAGTGCAATAGCATGTTGTAAAGCAATATTTTAACCAAATTATATATTGATTACATAACTGGTTTGTATGTTCTGCAGTTAAACAAGATTGCACATTTTATTTCATGTGCAAAACACGTACATTTTTTGGACTGTCCTTTTCGGAAACAGTATTTGTCGTCGATTATAATTTATCTTCGACGTTCTTAATGAACAATAATAGAATAACTGCAATAAAACACATGCGGTGATACAGTCAGACGGTTCCGTAATATTTTGCATTGTATTCACCAGAAATATCAACTTGAAAGACTATAAAAAAGTATAATTAGTAAGGGCCCCAGACCCCCGGCCTAATTTTCCGAATTTCAAATTTTGAAATGTTGAAAGTTTCATAGCCACATTGGCTATGAAGATGAAAATGTTAGTTTTGCAGACTGAATAATAACCTGATTTGTATGCAACTTTGAGATAACATAATTATAACATTTCTGATAGTCTCTTAGGCATTTATGACATGTATATTTTGTCAGTTATGTAAATTAGGTTATTTATTAATTTTATTTTCCATTTTTTCAAGTTTGCAGAAATAAAGTCTTTTGAAGTTGTTCAAATCATTCTTGTCCTTTGCATATGTAGGTCACCAGAGCTAATAAAAGATTTAAAAAAATAAAACTTCAAAAATCTTCTCCAAAACCACAAGGGGAAGGGCTTTGATATTTGGGGTGTAACATGGAATGTCATGGTCCCCTACAAATTTTGTTCAAATCATGATCCTGGGGGTCAAAACTGACCACGGCCAAGGGGTCACATGATTTATATATACCAGTACTTGTATAAGTAAATAAATTTAAAATCTACTATGTAAATCACCAGAGCTAAAAATAGATTTCAAAATAAAACTTTAAAAGTCTTCAATAAAACCAAAAGGGTCAGGGGTTTAATATTTGGGGTGTAACATGGTATGATGGTCCTCTACACAGTTTGTTAAAATAATGCAGCTGGGTTCAAATTTGAATGGTGGTCCTCTACCATGTTTTTTTCGAATCATGTCCCTCAAGGGGTCAACATTGGCCATGTTGATGGTCATAAGATTTATATAGACTTTTATAGTTTATAGTAAATAATGTTTAAAAATCGTCTATGAAACCACAAGGGTCAGGGGTTTAATATTTGGTGTGTAACATCATATGGGGGATCCTCTACCAATTTTGTTCAAATTATGACCCTGGGGTCAAAATCATTCTCACCCTTAAGAATAACTTGTATGCATGTGTCAAAACTTGCCAAGCCCCAGGAGTCAACTGATTTATATAGACTTATCTAGAAAATAACTTTTAAAATTGTTTTCTCTTTAACAATAATGGTCAGGGGTTTAATATTTGGTGTGTAACATAGTTTTCCTCTACTAAGTTTGTGCAAATCATGCCCATTGGATTAAAATTAATTTACCACACCTCAGGAGGCTCATGATTTATATAGAAAATAACTTTTAAATTTTATTCTCTGAAACTGCATGGGTAAGGTGTTAAATTTTTGGTATGCTGCTATTTAGAATCTCATAATTTGGTCCTCATCCTTAAATCATGCCCCTTAGTTCTACCCTAGGGGTTACTTGTTGTTTTTATGCCCCTTTCTTCGAAGAAGAGGGGATATATTGTTTTTGGCCTGTCTGTCTGTCATTCTGTCCCAAAACTTTAACCTAGGTTAAAGTTTTGTCATAACTTTTGCATTATTGATGACAGCATCTTGATACTTGGCATGCATGTGCATCTCATGGAGCTGCACATTTTGAGTGGTGAAAGGTCAAGGTCATCTTTCAAGGTCAAAGGTAAAAAAAAACAATCCAAGGGAAGGAATTCAGCTTTAAAGGGAGATAATTTCAAAACCTGCCAAATGATAAATAGAAATTTTATTTCAAAGCTGCGCAATAGGGGGTATTGTGTTTCTGACAAACACATCTCTTGTTTTGTTTATAGTAAAAACTTTGTTCTAGTGCTTTCTCAGAACATATCAAATCTGTGTCATACAGTGTAAAAAAAAACCTTAATAAAAACCACATTAATAACAGAAACAACACACAATTTTCTCATTATGAACAGTTTAGTTCCTACATGTCTCTGGTGATGATCTAGGGCCTTAAGGCCCTCTTGTTTAACACTTTAATATATTAGATTAATAGATTCACTTGGAACTATATGGCCTAATTATAGTTGCACACTGCCTTCAGGCTCAATTGTGGAGAGCCATTCACATGTTTTAATGGTGCCTGGAGAATACAGAGCAATCTGTTACAAGTATCTCCTCCTACTCTTAATAAGAAAAGCAATCAATGGCTAATCAGAGACCACTCTTACAGTCTAAACTGGATTTTTGCTAAAAAGAGACTTCCTTGATATAATAAATTCTATAAAAGGGGAAATTGTTGTCATTTATTAACCTTTGTGGACTGCACAGGCTAATCAGAGACGACACTTTCCGCCTTAACTTGATTTTCACAAAGAAGACACTTCATTGAAATGAAAAATTCCATAAAAGCGAAAAGTGTCGTCACTGATTAGCCTGTGCAGACTTTGAAGGCTATTCAGGGACAACACTTTCCACCTAAACTGAATTTTCGCTAAGAAGAGACTTCCTTGAAATGAAACATACACAAAAGCCGAAAGTGTCGTCCCAGATTAGCCTGTGCGGACTGGAAACAATAAAACGCAGTCAAATCCTTTGTATTTATTCATATTAAACGATGTTGAAAAAAGTTTGAGTTCCGACTAGAAGTTTTGGCATACAATGATTACTTCCTCTTCCATCTTAACTGACAAAGTACTAAAAAACTTTTCCAATATTAACCCATTTATGCCTAGCTTCTAGAAAAAGGCCTTGGCAAACAGCGTAGACCCAGATGAGACGCCGCATGATGCGGCGTCTCATCAGGGTCTGCGCTGTTTGCTTAAAAGGAATTTCTGAAAGAAATATTCTAAATATATATATATACTAGACATCCCTAATTTTGGAAATTAATTGATCCAATTTAGAAGGATGGGTGAGTCCAATAGGCATAAATGGGTTAACAAGACATTTTCAAAGCATACAGATGATTGCATCATCTGCAGACCATGTTTCTCAGATGAGATCCCTTGAGACCAACCTTAAAAGAAAATATTTAGTTTGCAAGGTGGTAAAAGATGGATCAGGTATGTTATTGTTTATGATGAAACAACTGGGTTGCCCACACTAATTAATTTGTTTCCAGGGGCATAGCTTTCTTCAGGCCTTGCAGGCTTCACTTTTCTCTAGAATCAAAGCGCTGAAGGCACTGAACTTGTTCGCTATTGCATAATCTTAGAAACAACTCAGTTTTCAAAATTATGTTATAGCTGTTTATATTGCAAGTTTGAAATGAACACAAACCATTCAAATTGATGAAGAGTGTGTCTTAAAGCACAAGTCAAAATGTGTGTGCACTGTTTGTCCTCATATTTATGTTATAGAGATAACTTAGACAAAATGTGCGCATTGCACAGGCTATTCATTGTGCACAGGCTAATCTTATTTTCCCTGAAAGCAGCCAATATGGCTAATGTCGTCGCACAAGCTGTTAAACACTATTGATTACATACACACTCGATAAACTGCTAAATTATTTAAATGTAAACAGCGATTTAAAGAGAAGCAATCTTAAACACTATTGATTACATACACACTCGATAAACCGCTAAATTATTTAAATGTAAACAGCGATTTAAAGAGAAGACAATCTGCAGGACACACTGGCAATTATAAACAGGCAGATGCGGTGGTTATCGTTCCTAGCATAGTAGAGCAGACGCTAATAGCGTATGGCATGTACGTCATTCATCGTCTGCATAATTTTACTTCAGGCAGTGCTGTCGCTCATGCAAAGCGTGCGCTCTCATTGGCCAATATCGATAGTCCAATACAACGACGCTCCTCCTAGCGTAGTTAAGGCATGCTGACTTGGAAAACTCGCTCTACATTAGTTGCTCACTAGCGCCAACAATTTAAAATCATTAAAATAGCATAAATCAAATTGCCAAAAATTCTTTAAAATCAGACATGACATTGGGTAGGGTCAGTAATAAATTTGAAAACAAGGTAAGACAATTATAGCCTTTTCATGTAGTGTTGTAGCTATTGTTTTTCTTTAGTTTTTAGAAACTTCATATGTAAAATGTTCAATAGTCTCTAACCATAGGAAGTGGCAAACGAAGTGAGCCCCAATATAAATAGTATTCGCAAATTTCATTGACATCTCCTCTGGGAAACTTGCACATTGGGTAATAAGGAATAGGTATGTGCGCAACATGCATAGCTGAATAAATGCTTGACTAATGAGACTCTGCCCCTACAATATAAGCTCTCTTTTTTCCACCATCTCCCATAAACATAATTTAGCCTCGCTCTGGGAAAATGGGCTTAATGCATGCGCGTAAACTTCTTAGCCATAATCCAATTTATGCAGAAAGTGTCATCCCTGATTAGCCTATGCGGTCACATGACATTTTATACGAAGTTATATACGCTATCATACACTTAGCCATATATTATTGGAGTTTAATTGACTTCAATATCGTTAAAATTTTGAAATATTTTTATTTATTTATTAAATTTAAATAAAAGCTGTATTTTTTTTAAGCATTAATCTAAGTAAGTTGTATTGATATATGAGTGTTTTTGAGACAAATTTATTTCTTCTTAACTCTTTCAGTGCTGGAACCGAATTTTGAAGGCCTTTGCAAACAGTTTGGATCCAGATGAGACGCCACAAAACGTGGCGTCTCATCAGGATCCAAAATGTTTGCTATTCTGATAGTATTCTTTGAAAAAAAATGAAGAAAATGCTAATTTTAGAAATTCAGCAGACGACATTCTAGCAGACGACAAAATTTCCCAGCATGCAAAGGGTTAATATACACATAAATGCAATCATGCACCTCAAACACCTGGAAATCAGGGGGAAAATGCCCTCATACCCATCTACAATTGGGTCTACACATTTATTTAAGACAAGCTATACCCCTGGTTTCTTAAAGTCTTTTCAAAAGATTTTAGATTTGTGTGTTGCTGGCTGCCCTTTTATCTGTGCATGGCACTCAACATTCTTCAATCTCATGAACATCTGTGTTATAAGTTATAACTCATAAGCTGTTAAGGCATTAGCACCTTCCTTATGTTGATTGGTTTTCCACTTGGGATTATGTAGGCTACGAACCACTTACAAGTCAGGCATAATTGACCTTCAAAAAATGCTTATTTGTAACATCTTGTTCACTTGTAAAAAAAAATAATGACGGCAACACTTGTTAAGTTTTTAATATTTCAACAGGTATACATCTTTTTTAAAAGCTACACAATTGTTTGGAACCTTTTTTCAGGTTTAACAAAGTTTCAAGCCAATAAAACATAACATTAACAGAATGTTCGCATTCCTTTGGAAGTTTCTTTTCTGATTTGTACATGACTCAACAGTGCATGCTACTGATGCATGCTAAAGAAAATGGCTCAAAGAAAAATATTTGGAGAAAAAAAGCACAAAGGTACAGTTATCAATTGAATCTATAAGAGAGCCCAATGATGAACGTGTTTGTGTCGGAGCAAGAATGTTGCTTCATGTGTGATCAAACACTGTTCCAAGTTATAAAACTTGCAAAGTCAGATTGGCCTGATTATGTTGCTTCACAGGGACTGTTGCTAGAAATGACTCCCTAGGAACAATTGCCAGGTTTAGTTGTGGTTGAATGCGGTCCATGCATGCCAGCTTGTGGCTTGCACTAGACTTTTAAATAAAATATTCATAGTTTTGTCAGAATGTTGGTTGCTTCCTGATATTAATTTGATGCAGGCAGCTTAATGGATATTACAACTGGATTGTCCATTAGGGGTTGAAGATCATAATGATGCAAAGAGGGGTTAATTCTGACTATTGCAACCAAAATAAAGGAGTTACATGGACTGTTGCAATGAGGGGGTTTATTTAGACCTATGCAGCAAATTGGTAATTTTATAAAGACTGTTTAATAAGGGTTTTATGTAGACTGCTGAAATGTAAGGTTTTGTTAAGACTGATGAAGCAAAGGGGTTTATTAAGCTTGATTGGNGTTAAAACTGGATTGTCCATTACAGGGTTGAAGATCATAATGATGCAAAAAGGGTTAATTCTGACTATTCCAAGGAAAGTAAAGGTTAACCTGGCCTCTTGCAATGAAATGGTTTATACAGACTGATGTAGCTCATAGGTTCATTAATTTTATCCTAGCTATTACCAGATGAAAATCGATAGAATAACATCGATTGTATAAACTTGAGCTTTATACTATAGCTAGTTTTAGATCACACTTGGGTTTTTCTCAAAAATTGGAGAATCTGTTTTTGTCAACTACGGAAGAACAAAATGGTAAAAAAATGCTATATTTGATAATTATTAATGGAAATAATAGGATAAATAGGCAAGCCTCGCGCTACCATGGTTCTGAGCCTTGCATTATAAACTTGACCTTTATCCAAAACTCACATAATATTTAAGAATTGAATAGCATTTTTCTGCATTTTATCGGTGTAGGAACTGTCGGGCAAATAACGCCTAATTTGCATAAACGCCGACGGCGTTTATGTATAAATAAGGTGTATTTTCCCCGACAGTTCATACACCTATGACATGCAGAAAAATGCTATTCAATTCTAATAATTACAACACAAAATGATCTAAAAGCTGAAATTCTATTGTGGTAAGGGTCATAAAAGTCCTTTTTAAATCTAGGGTATGAATCTATTTTCAGTTTCAGTTTCATCTCCGTCAAACGGGTATATCGTTGAAGTTCGCGCAAAAAATATATCGTCATTTCGCTATTGACCAATAAAAAAACAACGCCACTAATTTTTCGCGCAAAACATGACGTCATTTTGGCAATTTGTTTATGACCAGAAAGTAGCGTCATGAATATTCATGTTTAAATTTGCATACAAAGTGGGTTCATCGGAAAATGAAAAACCGGTCATGTGAACAAATTATCCAATCAGAACAGTATTTTTTTACAATTATTAGTTTATATTGATTAAAATATCACGACTGGTATATTACATTACTTGAAAAAAGTTCATATTTTCAGTATATTTGGAAATAAAATTTTGCGATGTGAAATCGCGAAAAATAGGTGACATAACGATATACACACTGTAAATAACGCAATTAGATTGATCATTTTATATATAAAATATATACAATTCACTACGCATGCACAATTTGCATTCCTGGGTTAACCACGTGACGATGAATCATGTATTTTTGTATTTTTTTTTTAATGGGTATGCATACCAAGTTAAAATAAATACAAAAATAAAGTAAAAATAAAAAAACAAACTTTTTTCAAGTAATTTTATATACCAGTCGTGATATTTTAATTAGGGATGGGACCGAATATTCGAATATTCGAAAATCGGCCGAATATTCGAATCCAAAATTCATATTCGAATATTCAATTTTAATTTTTTTATGCAAATGAATTAAAAAAATATATATATTTGTTTGTTCAGTGCAGACTTTTTTAGTGCATCTGTCTTTGTTTGCATAACAGCTGCCATCAATTAACGCGATGATAATTGGCATACTGGAGGGTATCATGAGAGGGGTTGTGTATTTATTGATTTTATCTGGCAGTTTGCACGGGTGTAAATACACCGCGTTTAATCTATAATCGAAGAAAATTGACGTGTTATTCACAGTTCGGCGTCTAGCAATAAAGGCAGCCTGACTATGGTTACCTTCAAATGACCAATCAAATTTAGTGCTATATACATACATCTACTCAGAATGTAGTTGCTCAAATAGTTGCTCAAATATTAACCAATTTCATTTGTTTTGTAATAATAAATTAATATACCGTCGAGAGCGTTCATTCAAACTCTCCATATTTTCAAGATACGTCTACAATTTATATTCTAACAACTATTCAGTTAAAGAAATTCATAATGCCTCTCGTGTTTGGAATTATATTACGCGTTTTATAGCGATAAACTGTTTTTGTGTGTGCTCACTGCATGTACATAATAATTATGAAACTTGATACTAGTTCATATACGCATGTTGTCTGAATGTTGTACCAGTATGTTGTTGCTACGTTTTCTTTGTGTAAATAAAAAACAACTTGTGCATTAAGGTTTTTGTTTGTATTTATTTTAAAGTACGAATGAGGAATATAATTTATATATTAGCAAAGTTCTATCAANTGGTATGATATGACAACTCATGTCAGATCCTATATAAACAGACTGACGCAGTCAAGAGGTTTATTTAAGTCTGTTGCAGCAAAGGGGTTTATTCAGACTAATGTAATAAAGGGGTTAGTTAAGACTCATTCAATCATGTTTATTTAAATGATATGAAGGTGTTCATTCAGATTAATGCAATAAAGGTGTTCATTAAGTCTGATATAATAAAGGTGTCTTTAAACTGATGCAATGAACGGGTTTATTTTGATTGATATAATAAATGGGTTTAATTTAATATTATTTATTTAGACTGATGCAATGAGGTAGTTTAATCAATCTGATGCAATGGTGTGCTTCAGATTGATGCAGTTAAGTGTTTAAACAAAGCGGATGCAAGTCGCTGATGTGATTTCATCTTTCGATGCTTGTTTCTAAATCTAGGGCCATATCCATTAACTCTTACAGCGCTGGAACCGGATTTTGAAGGCCTTTGCAAACAGTTTGGATCCAGATGAGACGCCACAGAACGTGGCGTCTCATCAGGATCCAAACTGTTTGCTATTCTGATAGTATTCTTTGAAAAAAAAATGAAGAAAATGCTAATTTTAGAAATTCAGCAGACGACAATTTAGCAGACGACAAATTTCCCAGCATGCAAAGGGTTAAATAGTCGTTACAAATGAGCCCAAGCACACACAAAATGAAGAAAATACGTGCTATCTAAGTTTGTGAAGTGCTTTACATAAGTGTAATTACATAAAACAAATAACATCCATGTATTGTTTTACTATATGTGGTTATGAAGAGCTAGATATGATGTCACATTTAAGAGAATGATAACTCTTATGTGCAAGCATTAATAATAGTACTTGTACATGGCTTTTATTGTATCAGATGGTTGTCTCAAAGCTATAAACAGAGCATATGAAGTGACTAATGCACTTCTTACTTTCTCTGAAAAACTTGGATCAGTTATTTATGCACTTTAACTTGCTCTTGCTTGAACTTGCTCTTGAAAAACTCAGATCGGTTTCTAGCATTCCTTTTTTGATTACTTTTGTGGAAGAGCAAGATTACAGTTCCAGACTTGACTGCGTGTACTTCTGGTTTACTTAAGGCACGTACTTCTTGTTTACTAGGCGCGTACTTCTGGTTTACTAGGCGCATACTTCTGGTTTACTTGGTTTATTAGCAAACCTGAGTGCACTTTCAGTTTGTATTGTAGACTTATGTGGGCTTAGTGATTAAGGGTAGCAGATTTTAATTCACATAATTTTGTATAATATCATGCCTATATACGCAAACTCTGCATGTATTCAAGAAGGTCAAAGACTTAAATGGAAACCTGGCTCTTTTTGAACAAAAAAAGACCTTTTATTCTAGCGCAAAAGTTATAACAAGAACTATGTAAATACTAAGTTTAAATAAAGCAAACAAGTTACATACATGTAGCAATAGACAATATTGACTCATTTTAACTTAAAGTTTGACTTGCATAAAACGTTTTAGATACATAGTTAAACAACATAAGTACACATGTGAACAAAAAAACAGGCTTACATGCATCTCTGTTAGTATCAGTAAAGCTGGAAATCCCAACCCATTAATTTTGTTTTTCATGGAAATCTACACAAAATTAACTCACCACCACCATAACTATCAGCACTGTTGTGTTATGTTTGTTAATAATCTATTCGAAATCAATGGCAAGGTTTAGATCAGCTGGGTTCTCATAAACACAGTTTATTGGAAGGTCCAAGCTAGGACATTAAACACAAGCAGTTACGTATTAATTCTGGCTGACATTTTGAAAGACTTGGTTTCTCTGATGTGACACATTTGGTTGTAGGTGTGACATGACACTGATGATAATCACTATCTAATTGAACAGTTGCCATGGTGATAAGCTATTTGTAGCATTTTTGTTCAATTTTCAACCTGTTTCATTGTATAGCTATGAAGACATTGACTATTTCTGTTGCATAACCTTTAAACTAAATAGTATTGGGTATGAATCATGGAACAACACTTTTTGTGCCTATCATAAATTGTGAGATTTATACTGAGAACAATCAAAAGATATGCATAGCTTATTTAATAAGGCACTGTATTTATGTCCTAATTATGTGCCTATTTTTGGCAGGAGACAGTCAATATTTGCCTTTCCGATTTCACCCTAGAAGACAACTGTGACTTATGGTAAACAAACAATCATTTCCAATATTTGCCTTTATGTCTTACCCAATAAGACATATCTTCTCAGAAATGTGCCTTAGCTGTTTATTGCTGATAAGGCTTGAAGGTATAGATTCTTTTGTTAAATTGATGCAAACCTAATGAAAAATATCCTTATTGTTATTTAGAAGTGTTCATATGCATGAAAAAAGGGATTTTATGTTTCAAAGCATCCAAGATGATGTACTAAATCATGCGAAACAAAATTACTCAGGTTAACTAAAAAAGAATTCCAAAACCAGATGTGTCAAGGGATTTTGGAGTCTTTTGATGTTGTTATAATGTGTTCCTATGCCATTTTGGTTTTTAACTTATATATCTACCATTGAGCTTTCTTACAATTGAATAATTGAATTCAAATTGATTTTCTGACTATAATATCCATAAAGCAAGTATAATTCTCCTGTTGCACTGACTGGGACAGTCCATACAGGCTAGTTGGGAACGATTCTTTCTGCTTAAACTTGATATTTCCCTTAAAAAGAGATTTTCTTTAAACAAAAAAATTGATAAAGCGAAAAGTGGCGTCCCTGAATAGACTGTGCAAAGGCTAATCTGGGACAACACTTTACGCACATGCATTAAGCCCAGTTTTCCCAGAACGCAGCTCATTTGGTGACTGGTTGATGTTTGTTAATGTTAACATATCAAATTATGAATACATATTGCTTTATGAATCACACACATTGATCAGTACAAATAATTGATTTTACAATATGCAAATAGGAAAGGCATAATTCATATTGTGAAAGCTCAGATCAGCAGTCCAAGGAATCTTACAAACAAATTATTATACCATCTCTCAAATGTTTTTTCATTTGAGGTGGGAGGGGTGGGGGAGTATGTAGGTGTGAGCTTGTCAATCTGCTAGTCTGTTGGTCTGAATGGTTTTCATGGTTTCAGTCGATGATATCTCAATTATGGTTTGACATATTGAATAGTTTTTCTATGCCTGTTTGAAAAACGGGGCATATTATGTAAAAACCCATTGCAGGTTGGGGGGAGCTGCAGAGTCCAAGAAAACAATGTCCTCTCATGACTTCAAACAGTTTAATTGGATGTTGATGCAGTTATCCCCCCTTGTCAACAAAAAGGTTTGAGCAAGATATGAGTCTGAAAGTCTACACAAGTTTATCTCTTTCAGTGCTGGAATCGAATTTTGAAGGCCTTTGCAAACAGTTTGGATCCAGATGAGACGCCACAGAACGTGGCGTCTCATCAGGATCCAAACTGTTTGCTATTCTGATAGTATTCTTTGGAAAAAAAAATCAAAGAAAATGCTAATTTTAGAAATTCAGCAGACAACATTTTAGCAGACGACAAATTTCCCAGCATGCAAAGGATTAATTGGAGCAATGCTGATAAGTGTCACAGTATGGCAGCTTTCCTCATCCACAATTCCACAATGCAATTCCACACTGTTTGATGTCCTAGAAACAATCTACATATGAACTTTCATTGCTGACAATGTGATATTGCTTCATATTAAAACAACAATAAAACGCTAATTAATTGCAGACTTACCACATTCTTGTCTGTCATCATCACATGTGAATCTTTTGGTAACCAGTAATCAGTCAGGGTGCCAGGGCATGACATTCACCAATGGGATGTCGAGATTGCAATACACTATCATGCGATAGTGCTTACAAGGAACTTCATCAATGGGATGTCGAGATTGCAATACACTATCATGCAATAGTGCTTATTAATATTCGTCAAGTATTAATTTTCGTTCCTTACTTATAATAATGTCCAATGTTTAAACAAAATTAAGTTTGAATTACCGAATTCGTGAAAAACATTAATATCCAACGCAATCCACGCATACATATTTCGGCTGTTTCGAAATCAAGATAAATATGTTGTTATGACACAAAGGGGAGTTTTATAGTACCGTGTACTTAAGTGACACGTGACACTTCCTGTAAAACGCTAATGCATAAAGCTGTATCGAAAACTTCTGACTTCGTTTCGGTAGAATATTAAGGATTAGCGATTNGACTTACCACATTCTTGTCTGTCATCATCACATGTGAATGTTTTGGTAACCAGTAATCAGTCAGGGTGCCAGGGCAATTGTAGTCATCACAACTTGACAATGTTGGAATGGTAGAACATTTGCATTTTGACACATTAGAAAGATTGGGAAAGAAGTACGACCCTTATATTGTTAGTTTTATAGTTTTCGCTTTCTCTATTGCACTTATCTTTCTCTGTTTTTAGATAATATGTTGAATAAGTTGTTGTGGAAATATAAAGAATATTTGAGTTTATTTGAATTTACTTGAGTAACTCTTATGTAAATCATGTAAACTCATTTATAACTTTATTTTATGAAATAGATTATGCATTGTAACTTCTAAAGTGTAAAATAATAAATGATAAAATAACTTATATATGATGATTAAAAAAAAGAGCTATGGTAAATAGTTAAAGCTGGATTATTTAATAAATTATTCATATTGATGTTACTTGCACAGGGATGATTTTGTCATCATGGTGGCATGTTTGAATGATTTAACACAAAAACTGCCTACCCATACTTTGAACCCTGTATTAAAAGCCCCATAGACCACAGGTACTTGAAAAATAAAATGTTGGTCCTTATGTGGAGTGTATAACAAAGTTCTTGTTTAATTGTGAAAAAAAACAAACAGAAATTCACCGTCTGTCATAACTGACAGTTGGACGTCGAGAATTACA
>VMBQ01009489.1:0-33485 GCA_007657795.1 Dreissena rostriformis
AAAATCGACACGCGGAAAGGGGCATGCCCCCTTCCTCACCAACCCCCGTCCGCGCTGTCTTTCCGCTGTGCCTGCCCAAAATCATGGGGAAATGTGGAAAACGTCACTTGTGGGCGTAGGCACCATAAAATGTTTGAAATTCTCTAGGAACATATGTACGGCGCAAATTGTTAAATGTACTTGTAGCTTAGTACACGGGCTTCTTTTCTCGAATCAGTAAAATACACAATTTCACGAGAAAACAATATCGGTAGCAAACAAAGGGAATTAATTTTTACGATTATTTAAACTTATTTATAAACGAATTGTCTCCCTCGTTGTGGGATTATTAAACAAAAACAATATATTTTTGATAACATGTCTAGTTTTATGCTGACGATGTAGCGAAATATGTAGAATTATAATATATATATATATCTATAATAAATCATTAGAAAACTAACACTATTGTTTTTAGAACTGTCGATCCGCTACGACCTGAAGAACGCTGGTTATATACGGGAAACCTGTAAATATTACTTCCATGTATAAATGTATTGGTTTACTAAAAAACACCGTGGAAAATCACGTGGATTTGTCTTAATATTAAACATAGAAAATGGTGGCGTCTTATTCTTGGTAAGATCAAAACTTCCCTTATTGTACTTAATTTAAAATTGTAATCATTCAGACATGTATGAGTTGTTTTTCCGCTCACACTGGCCTTATCCGGATCAAGTATAAAGATTACTTTCTGAATAAATATGTATCACAAAGCTGTCAATAATATCACCCGCCACAATGACATATTTGGAAAACGTATATTTTGTATATTGTACATGTTGATAAAAAACATTTCATTCCTTGGACACTATCACTTAAAGCCCTTTTGAGCTCTTTCAAATCGATTGATTTTAATATAGATTTCCGGCCACCTTCATCCACGACATATGTTGTTTGTGATATGTAAAGCTTGGCGATTAATGCAAATTGAGCTTTCAGCATATCGGCGGCATATATCAATCATCATCATGTACATCATGTTTCTGTCGCAAGTCTAGCAGTACATTTCTAGTTACACATATTTTTATATGTCACTACAACAAAACAAATAAGAAAACCACATTTCAACAAGCCATTCGAATATTACATTCAAATTCACTGAATTTATTCTATAGAGCATCGTCGAGAATACTTGAAGATGACTATCAAAGTATATAAAAGAGAGATAGTTACACTTTAAATTTTTAAGTGCAGAACATTATAACACGTTTACTGGAGTGGTCAAAAGACAAACATGTGCTTCATTTGTGTCAAATCACCATAATTCGGACGTCGCAATTCGTTTTAACTTTTTAATTTATCTCGTTTAATTTTGCGATATTGACATTGTTTTTTCATGTTATGTTCACTTGGGAAAGAATGCAAGAGTATGTCATACTTGATACAATGTATAGAAAGTATTTAAAACAAAACCGTCCTAATTGAGATCTATATTGTTATTCGGATATAATTTTATTTTAAATTATTGTTAACGCTTACATGATAGAGGTTATACTAGTTATACTATACAACATAACATACTGCACACCGTGTTATTAAGCAAAACATACCACTTCATTTGAGAATACCTAATCGATGAAATATGTTACCACAAATCACCCTTGACAACATGCGTTACATTCAGTGTACCAGCATTGTCTTCCATATATAAACTGTTTAAGTTACATGATGTATACTTGGCATCGAGGTGGCATTTCCTTGCCGATTATGAAATGTTTATATAAAATAGTATCAACTCGAAAGCTGTTTGACATATATGCTGTACTATTTATCGACCGACGCCCGTAATTAACATCGAACAGTAAAAAAAGAAACAGATAAACACAACACGATTCATGGAAAATAATTCTCACATTTAAGAAATGCAAGAGTACAGCATAAATTTAGCATAGTTATAGGGTGGTTAACGGTAATAATCAAACCTAACATATCATCACAAAGTGTTTTAATCATCAGTATTGTGACCGATTCCTATATACAGGAAATGACATATTTTGATATTATATGTAATTTAAAATAAGAAATTGTTTAAAATACCGACAGGACTTCGTCTAAACCGTACTTGTTTTCATCAATGCTCTCAACGCCTATAGAATGCATTTTAAATTATTCAAGCATTGTTTTTCTTTTTGTATTCATCGTACATTACGTCTACATATTATATTCCCCACGTCATCCCTAAAGTTCTTTCCTGACAAAACATACGCAAAGCAGTTTATAGCGTGTTTTAACGATTGAAGTAATAATAAAATATACAAAATTAGAAGGTTAATTCTCATTTTAAAGAAAAACAAATAAATTGTAATCTGGACATGTGTTATAATATACGCCACATTGGCTGCCAGAAGATTCCTTATAACAGCATTATTTTGAAGTTTGATTTTGCCGATGGAGGTACGAACTTTTACTCCGATAATAATGCTAGATACACTATCACAGCAAACGGTGTTCCAATAAGAATTATTTCAGTGACACTCAGAAAGAAATATCCACTTTGCAAGTTTTCGAATCCTTCGTAATGTAAAGTCTGGAAGTACATTATAACAAGTATGACACTAGCCATAACGATTTCGGCTATCATGACTTTCTTCGTAGTGACAAAAGTCTTCTTTTTTTAACGGAATCACCACACTCGCTAGTCGTTCCATTGATATGAGAACCAAAGTCCAGGAGCTTTAATTCTCACATGTCGTAAAAAAACCGTGAACAACTTATTGACCAACCAGATCGCACTAAGATCTATAAAAAAAACTAACGAAGTTCAAGCATGCAACTAGTACGTCGAACATTGCAAGAATTCCAAAAAGAAAATACGTTGTTGAAATTCTACTTTTCCGTTTGGACAGTGCGACGGCAAAAATGAGACCATATCCAATAAAGGCTGCCGATGAAATAAGTGAAACCAATCCAATATTGATGTAACGACGAACGTAGTCGACATGGATTGCATCTTGATACCAGTTTGTCCAGTTTGTCTCATAAGCATCTTGATACCAGTTTGTCCAGTTTGTCTGATTAGCATCTTGATACTAGTTTGTCCAGTGTGTCTGATTAGCATCTTGATACCAGTTTGTCCAGTTTGTTTGATTAGCATCTTGATACCAGTTCGTCGAGTGTGTCTGATAATCGCTGCCGTTATCCATTGTAACGTGGTGCAAAGAACGGTGTGTTTTTTTTACACTTCACTCACTTATTTATAACTCTTGTTGGTTTTTTATTCAAACTAGTACACTGCAGAATATATTTGTGCATATTTCAAATCACCGTGAACAACTATCGACCGAATGGTTCTTAAATCCTGACTAAACCGAATGATCACTGTTTATTGTTTGATATATTTAACGTTTCTACATAAACCGACGACATTTGTATGGTTACATTATAATGCAAACGCGTCTGATTGACTGATCGATTGTTTTAGAATTGATACATAATTTGAACTTGAATAATTTTTTAACGGACCTTACATAGTAAAAATGTTAATAAATATTTGTGAAACATTCGTCTCGCGGAAGTGTACATTTTTGCATAATTAAAATAGTACTCTATACTTCGTCAGTCGGCTCACCGATATATTGTTTAACCCCACGTGAGAACTCACCTCGACTTGAAAATCACTCAGTCATAGATCTAAGCGCCCACAGTATACATTACATCAATACAAAATAGCATATGTGTGTTAATGCAAATTAAGTAAGCCACAAGCGCGTTATACAGTTAAATTGCTTTGAATATCAAAATACCTACTTAACGCGTTAATTGTTTTTAAGCTAGATTGCTTGAATACATAACTATACTACGGTGGCATAGAGGTGACATACACTCCTTTTTTTAAATGCACTCCTCTTTTTTCTATCTCGTTCCCACGACATACTTACCCGAGGTAACGACTTACTAAATCGTGGGAACGAGTAAGCTATGTCGTTGAAGCGACTTACTAAGTCTCCGAATGTAAAGGAAGAATTGCTATAAATAAAAGCCGCATATTACTCTGATGTGTTAACAGTCACCTAAACACGGGGTTGATATTCAGAAAGTGTCTTCGGGAATTCTCGAATTGTACTTACGAGAACGTTCGAGGCGAGGCGCACCCGAAGTCAACTTAATTTCTGAGGTGCATTTAATATTCGATTGTTATCTTGGTAATTATAATATGACTAATTGGTTAATTAGTCAATTACATAATAGTTTCAACTAGTGCTGTAAGTTTAACCATCAGTGGGACTGCTGGACTATCAAATATCTATCTTATATAATAAAAAGTTGAGCTCGACGTATTTCGCAATACCTGAAATACACGTTGTTTTTCAAGCCCTCGTTAGTTTCGTAAAGCATTATACAGTATAAGTCATGTTAACTTATATGAGCGTCGGGTCTTTCGGTTTATCTCAACTGTTCGAATTTCATCTCAATTATTAATTTACCATGTTATATATAACACGTTGATATTCGTTATCACATCATAAGTTATAAGTTAAACTAAAATCCTGGTGTCAGTAGGGTACGTTCAGCCCAGTGTATCGTTAAGCAGATATTCCTAACATACAACAGCACCATGGACGCTATCAAGATCCTGTCGGCCTGCTCCTTTGGAACATCGCTTGACTAGACTTATATATTTTTGAGAAAAAAAATGACAATTGGAATAGTTTTAATAATTATAATTACAAAAAAATAAAAAGGAATGTGTCTGACCTCAGGTTCGAACCCGGGACATTTAATAAACAAAGCTAGCACGCTTCCACTTTATCACGCAGGCACTAATTATATGGTACTTTAAGCGCCACGCTGGTAATACAATTTTTCAAGATTATCGATGAAAAGCTATACAAACGTTTTATTTTTTACTGATTTCGATTAATGATAATCAAAACACTAACATAATTTGTTAAAACAAAACGTTCTTAGGCAGGAGTGTTATGTCGCTTATTTGAATATAATGCAAACGTTTTTTTAGATTATATGAGAATATTTTTCAAAAAAAATCATTTTGCCAAACAGTAATTAATCTTTATTTTGGCCGCTTTATGTCGCAATACAAATGCGTGTTTTAAAACAAAATTATACAATATGAAGCTATGACGCGCAAAATCAATAAACTCAAGTTATGGTTAACTGATAAACAACGCCATATCAATACCCGGCACAGAAGGACACGTTTATACTCATACGTTTAAATTGTCCCTATATATCACAAATCGTTACTATAAATAGTAAAAAAATGACCTCGCGAGTGGGCCGTTATTCGTTTATTCGTAAACAATCGAATGAAAATAAAAGTACGGAAAGCTGGCTCTGTAATACATTTTAGTGTATACAGAATAGGATTATATGTTATATAAACGATTACACGGCAGAGCTGGACCGGACGTCTATAATCGGCCCTAGCCGCATAATGACCCTCGGGCCATTATGTCTGAAGCTATAGTTTGTTTCACCTCAAGTGTCTAAAATTTGAAAATGCATTCTTTAAAATAGGCGCGTGTTGCAACCACTGAACGATTAGCAATAATTAACTGGTATGTAACCCAATGATGCTAATCAATGGGGCTATGGATCCACAAAAGATATCTGCAGGTGTTTCATTTCGCAGAAAATCAATAAACATGCAGTCAAATAAAATATACATGTATATTCCGTTAAATACCATTCCTAAGATAATGAAGAAAATTCTGCAAGTCCTGCATCGACACAAACATTGTGTCACAAATGTTTCATCACCACATCTGCATAATTATGTAGAAATGTAAAACGCTGTCGGACGGGTAGACAATTTATAACATTATGTTATCTCAATATCTGCTGTACAATGACTCATTCAAACACTTAAATCGGGCAAGTCTGCGGGCAGTGACGAAATAAGTGCCGAATTGGTCAACATTTCTGATAACATTATTTTATTTAACTTAAAAAGGGATCCTTCTAAAAAAGATAATTTTCGCTTCAAATATCAGTTTTAATTGTTTTAGTTATCATTTATTCTAGGTTATCTACATGGTAGACACATTCAATACAACTGAAGATTGCAGACCGGAGTTTGACCTGGATATTCCACAGTAGATGATATGTTCATTTTACAAGCCTAAGGTATGGTTCAACAATATAGTTCAACGTCTGGTAGTAGATTTATGTTCTAGCCTATTTCTGTATTAAAGCATTTAAACTAAGAGCCGATTATATATATATATATTAGAGAGTATTAGAGAGTTAATTTTTGTCCCACAAATAAAATTTTGTATTTAATATCAATCTGCATGTTTTCCTTAAAGGCCCTATAAAGGTGACAAATCCAATTATTATGTATATAAACTGGTCTCATGTTTACCGGAGTTCAGTTACTCTTGCATAAAAAATGCTAAGAACACAGCTTAGGTGTAACGTTGTCAAGAATTATTAAAGATATACCCGTTTCATAATTGAAAGAAATGTTTACAACTTCTCAACTAACGTGGTATATAACCTCAAAGCGGTGACATATGCTAAAAATAGCCGAATCAAAATTCAATTTTAATTCTATTTTAAACAACTTTTTACCAGCAGAAAGAAACTTATTAGATCACTACAAACGTTTCAGCCATTTAGAAGAAACCTACTTTGTGAGTGATACCGGAAAACGTTAAAATCAACGATATATTTTTGGTGACGTGAGTCACTTTCACTTTCACTTTCCCGAGTAAACAGCGATGTAAATAAACTGATTGTTTGTAAACACAATTGACTTGGAGGACACTGTATTTTGAGGTCAAAACAAGTTGTATTGCTCATTGTTTTATGGTAATGTCCAATAGCATACATATATTGTTTTTTGATAACCTTTATAAATAAAATGTGAAAAAATATTTAAAAATCGGTAAATAATTACGGATCGTCACCTTTATAGGGCCTTTAATAAAGTAAGGATTTTTAACATTCACTTAACTTTGTTAAAGCATACAGAGCTTGCTCTTACGTCATACATTCTCACACAAATTCCTACATGTGTAAAAAATGCATAACCATGTTGTATTGTGTATTTATTATGTTTATGACCATGAGCTTTATATGCTTAAGTCGCACATAGGCTATCAGTTATTTTCTGTTCTGTTCTATATATTGACAAACGTCACTTTTGGGCGTATGCACCATACAATGTTTGAAATTCTCGAGGAACATATGTACGGGGCAAATTGTTAAATGTACTTGTAGCTTAGTACACGGGCTTCTTTTCTCGTATCAGTAAAATACACAATTTCACGAGAAAACAATATCGGTAGCAAACAAAGGGACTTCATTTTTCCGATGATTTAAACTTATTTATACACGAATGGTCTCCCTCGCTGTGGAATTATTAAACAAAAACAATATATGTTTGATAACATATGTATTTTTATGGTGACAATGTAGCGAAATATGTAGAATTATAATAATGACATCTATAATTAATTATAAGAAACTTATACTGGTGTTTTTCAGAACTGTCGGTCCGCTACGATCTGACGAACGCTGGGTATAATACGGGAAACATGTAAATATTACTTCCATGTATTAATATATTGGTTAACTCAAACATCGTGGAACATCTCGTGGTTCTGTCTTAAGGGGTGTTGCTGCAGTTTTGCTGATTTTTTTCCATCTAATAACTTTTGCTCAAGATTTATATTTAAGTACTACATACAAATACTATATGAAAAATGAAATAAAAACATAGGGTCACCGGCCTTGTTTTGATTTTATTCACCATTATATAACATGTACTTTTTCATTAAAACTGAAAAATCTCTAATTGCATAAAAATGATTAATAACCTATGAAATTGGCAACATATTGATATTATATAAGCTAATATATATCATATACCATTTAATTAAACCACAAACTACCAAAAAATGGAGAACACAAGTTAAATTTTAAGAAATTTTAATTTTTATAATTTTTATGTCACCCAAAAAAACGTATTTTTTTTACTATTTTAACACAAAAATGGAAGTTAAAAAAGTTCTATCTAATAACTTTTTGCGAAACTGCTCAAATATGTTCATCTACGTATTGTTATCATAAAACAAAAATAAAAAAGGGGGGTCACCGCACTTTTAACAGAGATTTTTTTGTTTAACTATCCCTACCGTCTATGTCAAATTTCCTAAAATACAGCAATTAGGCGAAACCCAAGTACCGGTACATAGACTGTTAGAGATATGCATAAACATTATAGATTGTTTACAATCTTAATTGGGATCACAACGGCTTACTAAAACACAACACTTATACAATATTTAATCACAAACATAAGACCATACAGTATCAAACTCGACCTTAATCATCCATAACAGGGACTTGTTGACAGATTTCGGCATGTTTTGAAGTTTGTGATTAAATGCTTTAAATTGATTAATGTAAACAACAGGACTAAAGAGCTCCAGGAAAAAAACAAGAGTGAAATAAAAGAAAGAAAAAAAGAATAAAAAAAAGTTTACCGCACCTGGGATCGAACCACTGAGTACCTATTATGAACCTACTCGGTCATAAATGTGTGATGATTCTGATAACAAAACTATTGGGTTGTGATAATAGCATCGGTGACCCAATAAATATATACTCGGTTAAATAAACTGCCGCAACACCCCTTAATATTAAACATAGAAAATGGTGGCGTCTTATTCTCGGTAAGATCAACATTTACCTTATTGTACTTAATTTAAAATTGTAATCATGAAGACATCTAATCGACCATACGCTACGTCGGATTCGGCGTACAGTCAAACCTGATTTTTTTCACACAAAATTGACCATTTATCTTGCATGCCCTTTGAATTTGTTTCCTTGCAACATATGTATTATTTTCAAATATTCAATGATCAACCCAATTCGTTAATTTAACCTTTGTATACAAATATTATTCTTATTTTACATATGGACTTAAAGACAATAATTGTATTAATTACATATGAACAGCTTCGATGCTTTTAGTGTGAATCATCCAAAAATATCAACAAGAAAAGGAAATGACATGATTAACCGACTTAAAGCCTATTTCACGCTGAAAATAAAAAAAATACGTACGTTTCATAAAATAAAGTTACCCCATAAATAATCAGTGTTCCTTATAGCAAAAGCCAAAATTTCAACGCAAGATGTGGTCTGGTAACATAGATTTAACAAGATACACAATGCTCTTTTTGCTCATATTTAGTATAAATCACTTCATATTAAGTAGTTACTGTCACTGCTGAAACGAATATATGAAAAATGAAACAAGAAAAGTATAATCTGATGAGATTTTGTGTGAACATTCGCAAGGTCTTTAATTAACGCAACTTAGAAATTTCATGAACAATACAGAACACCATATACAAAACAGTACTTAACATAAACATCATTAAAACTGGTGTCACTGTGTTGGAACTGTCAGTGCATACTGCATAGTATTTAGGGTTTAACCGTTTAAAGAAGCGCTCCGAATCTCTTAGTCTTAAATTATCATTCGCACATCATAACATTAATGTTCCATTTGAAAAAAAAACATAACAGAGAATAAACATTTGATTTAATTGAAATTTAATAAAGTCGTGATATTAGAGCACCAGAGCAACACATTTTATATTATATATATATATTTTGATAATTCTTCAATAGCAATCAGTTACAGTCATAGCCACTATACAAGGGTGTGTAAAGTTGCCTAAGTGCATGTTAAGTGCTCAGGTGAGATATTTTGGTCAGTCTTTGTTCGACGTCAGTCTGTGGCGTGCGTCATCAACATCTAGCCTCTTAAATCTATGGAGGAAATCTTCAAGAAACTTAAAAGACTACTTTTATTGACAAAATCTAGGACAAGTTTGTTTTTTGGTAAGGTGTGTTTAAAACTATTACCATTCTACCAAATCTTAAATGTTAGCGTATCTTGTTACCCATTCAAGAAGCCACATGCATTACTTAATCTGGTTGCAACTTTATCGGAATGTTTATAATGACACAATCTAGGCTAATTTTGAAATAGGGTCAAATAATTGGTCACCAGTTTAAATCATTGAAAAAGCTTCTTACCACACTAGAAACCACATGTATTACTCAATGATGAAACATCTTTACAATGTCGACACAATGTGGAAAACTCGAATTTGTGGTTAAACAGTATTATATCAGCAGATCAAATCTTAGAATAAAAATCTAGCAACCATATTTCCAGGAAATATTAAGTGAATATTTATGACTGTTTATATAGAGTATATCAAAGGCCAGTACGAAATTGGGCCAAAAGCGGTCAAACTATACATCATGATATCAAAATATTGAACAAACCTTGTAATCACTATACAAATCAATGTTTAGTTTTTTTTTCCTCTTAATTGGGTATTTTGACAATGCCTGGTCCAATTCGAGTTTGAGTAAAATATGTTCAAACACGAGGTCACCATGTAATATAATAAACGAATCGTATAAACAGCCCAGATGACCAATGTGTAACCTAATTAGGTACTTGATCCCAATGGCTCCAATTCGAACTGGTCTTAGATATGGTCAATATAAACATGTGTTACCATTAACCAGATGTTTTCTCAAGATTAAGTACACGTCTGGCTGCTAGTTTTTAATTCTAAGATTTGATCTGCTTCTATAGTTTGTTTCACCTCAAGTGTCTAAAATTTACAAATGCATTCTTAAAAATAGGCGCGTGTTGCAACCACTGAACGATCAGCACTAATTTACTGGTATGTAACCCGATTATGCCAATCACTAAGACTATGGATCCACAAACAGATATCTGCAGGTGTTTCATTTCTTAGAACATCAATGAACTTGCAGTCAAATAAAATATACATGCATATTCCGTAAAATACCACTCCCAAGATAATGAGGAAGTATCTGCATCGACATAAACATTATCAAAGCACTAGCACATTATCGAAGGCTATTCCATCTCTTTATGGCTTGCGTTACTAGGGGACGTAGGTATTAAACTGCCAAAGCTGGGTTAAGGACATTGGGTCGCATGGCCGCATAATGGCACCGCTCTCGTCTATATCTAGACACAGGCCCGTGCCGTCATGCTTAATGAAGCTACCCTGAAATTAGAAACATATACAATTGTTATAAGGCCACTCACAATACACATCTTAAAATACGATTCTTTTTAACAAATGACAGAGAGATTNAATAACTCTAAAAAAACTAATTGGTAAACGATTCGCGGAGTTAATATACATTCATATCATACAGTAACTGGCATGTCGACAATTGAAATTAAGTTAAGCTCTCAACGAATGAACTTCAATTTACGAACTGCGATAGCCGTACATTAAACATTGGCATTTATTCTGAAACTCTTCATACGGACAGGATTCGGACAAAGATTAAATATAAAGAAGATAAAAATACCATTTTTATCCCACTTTGACATCAAAATGTTTATTTAAAACAAAAACATGTAAGTACAACTATTACCTATTATCAGCTCTGTTTATTGTAGTCATGTAAATTAATAATTATAACCATGAACTGATGCATATTTAAGCCGTGCATATCTGTTTAGATCCATGGATCATGCATGTTCTATCACCAATTATTCCCGTCCATATAGGAAAACGAGTCATGCAAACAACTGAATGCAATACTTATTGGCTTCAATTTGTAAACTGATGTGTGTGCAGCTGATGAAGAAATAATTATGCAATAATTTATCACACTTTTCTAGAATATGCAACGAAACAAAGACAAAGTTGTGTAAGATTCGTAAAGACTTCAACTGCAAAGATGCAACCTGAGAGTGTGTCCACGTGTCCTTGGGCCCGATGATACAGCCCTCAAGCTTGGGTCGCACCCCGGCAGTGTTGCCCTTTACCACGACACACTGGAGGGAGGTTCGCAGTCGGCCATCTCGCGTCATCGAGAAACCCTGGGGCAAAACAAGTGAAGTAAATTTGAATACATGTTTGCCCTCTTAATGGCGTTTATGCTATACAGGTGCGCATAAGGCTGTGGGGCGTAATCGACAAATCCTGGAACAAGACAAGCTACGCTAAACCAATGTTGAACACTGAATGTAGTATACATATCCACCTTTTTGGAAATATGCAGGCAATCGCGCGTCATCGAAAAGCCTTGGAAAAAGACATGTGCTGTTTAAGAAATGCTCGTCCATTTTCATGGGTGTTATATATTGCTAAGTGCTTCAGGAACAAATGTATATGTTCTTGTGTGTTTATATAATGACCCCAGATCTGGAACAAAACATTGTTCAGTGGTTTACATTTTAAACAGCGAATAATACCATAGGGATATGCTTTAAGCTATACAAATAATACATATGTATTGAGTGTTCGAAACTTAGCTTTATATCAGTTGACAAAGTTCAAGTAGTTATTAAACTCTCTGCAATATATAACTATAAATTGTTGGTGCCGAAACAACCGTTTATATTTAACGACATTAACTTAAACAGTTGGCTCTAGCAATTGACCTGGTGATTTAGTTTTTGATGCCCTAGATCCAGGTTTGGCTTATATATTGTTAAGATAAAAATTGCGACCAAGTTTCATTAAGATTGAGTTATCACTGTGACCGCTAGATTGGAAGCAATGCGATTTTGTATCTAACCTCGTGACCTGCTACTTTGGACGCAAATGACAAGGATTCTGACCAAGTTCCAACAAGTTAGAGCCATACATACATCCTCTAGAGTGGAATCAGGATTCTCTATGATTTGACATGTGTCCCCGGTTTTCAATACACGTGACCAAGATTCAAACTCGTCTCAGATATTGTCAAGATACAAATGCTGAGCAAGTCTCATTAAGATTGAGTAATAAATGTGGATGCTAGAGTGGTAATAAGGTTGTTTAAATATTTGACCAGCTGATTTAGGTTTTTAACGTACGTGACCCGGATACAAACTCGGTCTAGATATTGTAAACAGTGTGACCAGGTTTCATAAATATTGAATTAAACAATGTTGTCTCCAGAGTAGCAAAGATCATGACAGACGATACACGACTCTTGTCGCCAGACGGACGCCGGACACAGACTGATCACAATAGCTCACTAAGAGCACTTTGTTATCAGGAAATCTAATACGAATATATTCATTATATTCAAGCTAGCGCAATGCCACTACAGACTATAAAAATGTAAGAAGACCGGTTCGTTCATAAGTAAGCATCATCATTCGCATAATTAACAGCGTTATTAACACTTTTCGTCTTAAAATTGGAAAATACTATTACTAACATAACATTAAAAACCATATTTAGAATACAAAGTTTGTACCGGGTTCAAATCCCTTTGCAGGCAATTTTACTTTCTCCGTTTCGAATAATTCGAGACTGCTCAAAACATCATACATTTGTAAGTAAAATAATGTAATGACACTTTTAATTAAAAAAAAACTTAAATCTGTGAACAAATCTCTGTATAAGACCGATATCTAAACTAGAACTCCGCTAGTTGGATGTGTCGCCTGATGGTAAATGGGAAATTGACCCATTTCAATAAGTCTAAGTCCAAAATAAGGTCAAGGTCAAAATGAGGTTGGGTGATTGTAATGGCCAGCGGTCTAGAAACGCCTACTGATAAGCCCCGCCTACAGCCAGACCCGGCCAATAAGATTGCTTGCTGTATTTCATATGCTTGTTTCGTTAGTAGTTCCTCTTAGATAGTCATAGCGAATAAACGTGTTAAAAACCTTTTGGGTCTTGTATAAACTTATCCCTTTACGGGTCCAGTCAATAAATACATTCTTAACTTAAAGAACAATGGAACATGACAGTGATGCTGGTATGTGCAGGGTGATGAGAGACAACATCCATGCAAGTATCAAAGCTCTGTAGCAAGCAGTATTGATATCAGACGAAACGGTCAAAATGGGTCAACCAAGATTTTCGTACGGACGGACGGACAGGACAAACGCTATATGCCTCCCGCATCGTAGATGCCGGGCTCATAAAAGAAATATATCCAAAACAAATAATGTTTAAAGTAAAGCTCAAGACATAGTAGTTATGAACCTTTTTTTGGGTCGCGGTCGCAGATTTCGAAATCTAAACGCGGACCCTAAGTTCAAGGTCAAGGTCACAGGGGTCAAAAAGTTTATGCGCATGGACAGGTCTTGCCCAGATACACATGCGTACAAAATATGAAAGCAATATCTGAAGGGACACAGAAGTTATGTGCCTTTTTCGAAAAGTGTGACGCCGCCGCCGACACCGCCGACGAAGTAACACCTATATGTCCCCTGACCATGGTCAGGCGACACAAAAACTAAGTTCGTGGTTTGCAAACAGTCAAATAGGTATTTGCCACCCACTTCTAAATGAAAATTAAAAAGGACATTGTAAAGGTTAAGGCCATCTAAGGTAGTGAGGATAAATACGGACATTGCACACCATTTCCACGTCCAGGCATCAATTTCGCGCTTGAATCGTGTGTTATACTCGGGTTGTATTTTGTACCTGCGTTCCGAGCTGGTAATGACATGGATACAGTAACAAGGTCGCCTCTGCCTGCCACAGGTAGCTGTTGTTGTCCAGACATTTGCTCGTATTCACATTCCTTGCCTGAGCAAACAGAGCGAGGCTTGAAATTACTTTTGCAGCGCGCTGTCATTCTAATAGATGTATGCCTTTTTAAAAAGACAGCGTTCTCCGATATTTAAAAGAAAAACGTCACATATGAATAATATGCCTTTGTCGTTGATTAATTATTAATTAGTTATTAAATGAATGGTTTATTATTGATCACTGGTCAAAGTGGAACAATTCATTTATATGCAATGTTCTTATTGAATTTAAATGTTCATAAATACAATTTATATATACCTGTCAAGTTCTTAGCAACATCGCTTTCAGTTATATTTACACAAATCCTATTATGCCCCACTAAACTTTGATCTTAACATTACACAAAGGCCTGTTTAAAACACATATCTCACTGACGTCACGGCTTTGTGTGCATACGTACCGAGCCCCATGCAGACACGTTCATATTGAGTACAAATAATTCCGGCCATATGTTGTCGATGTACCAAGAGAAGGGTTTGCACTGCATCCTCGCTTTAATTGCCCGTCTCGCGGATAAATCACCCACGTCAAGGGTCTGAAAATGGCGATTATAAATAATAACAGGCTGATATAATAAAAAAGGGCGAACAAAACACGAGACTAAGTAAAGGGAAATAGAATCCACGACTTCGTAGTCTACTAAGTATAACGATAGTTCACTCGTTGTTTCCAATTCTACACAATTGTAATACCAAAGACTGTTGGCTTAGGGCATCAATATAAAGTCACCAAATAGCAGTGGTCAAACATTAAATGTCTTGTCCTAAATAGAACATCATTTCGATTTCATGTATGAAACGATGAGATAATTTGTGGTTATTCAAAAAGACCCATTTTCAGTGCATTATGACTTTTAAAATTCCTTCTATAGAAGATCGAGGACATTACAATTTCAGTCATTGAGTTCACGTAGGGATGAACAACATTCGAGAAAGAAGAAATGATGTACTCGTATGTATCCGTCAATGAGTAATATACAACAAAAGACATGAAGCAAAAAACAAGTGAACCGTCATATTTGGGAAGAAGTTGTAGACGAGCTGCTTCTGTTCGTCCTCCATCCAAACCTCGATGGCCCGCTTGTAGTTGTACTGCTCGATTTGCTTCCGACCCCCGGGGAAGCTGTACGGCTGCCCCCGCGCCACGTGACCAATGTGCGAGCACGGAACGTGCACTAGGCGGCCCCCACACAGCCAGATCTGCTTGAGCAGAACAATTGGTTCAGTTAACGAACCGTATTAATGGTCTGAGTTTTAAACTTTTTTCATAAACGCGTTGAGATTCACAATATATGAAGAAACTGTCGAATCCCTTTCATGGCTTGTATGTTCTTGAGAAAGACTGTTTAAAATGATTGCTCATCGGGTTCGAATTCGCATAAATCTAACAGTTACACGATTAGTGTGGCATTTATTTATATTAAGTCAAATTAGATGAAACGAATGTTTCTCATGTATATCAGAGCCATTAATATGTTGACTCCTGAATAATGAAGAACAGTACACACGTCATGTTTAATGATTGATAAACATACACGGAAACACGGTTTGACTCCTGAATAATGAAAAACAGTACACACGTCATGTTTAATGATTGATAAACATACTTGGAAACACGAACACATTGATCATGGTATAAGTTTTAAAAGGCAAACACATGCCAATAACAACGTTGCGTTTGTTTGCACATGCTCCATTTGAGTAACCAAGAGGTGTAACGGTATCATTTTCAGAGAAAACAATGTGGTATTGAAGACACACTGGATAACATGTTAGGTTAACATCGCACGCATGGACGTATGTACGGACGGTTTAGTCAATCGCTATTTGACACCACACATCTTTAAATACTGGTGGAAATACACATATTTTTTGAAATTTTTTATTAATACAAAAATCCAATATAACCAATATTATTATGCAATATACCGTACGTTGCATTAAACTATGACATCAGCAATGGATGCCTTTAAACAGTCCCTATACCGCATATTAAATGCGCGTGCGGGATCGTTTTATAATGAGCATAGCTCGATTTTGGCTAATATAAAATATCAATAACAACTTGATACTTGTGATAGCTATAGACTTTTACGTTTTGTGTTACATATATATGTCATGTTTTAGGAACAATCAGCAATCTTCTCTCGTAACTTGACATTAAGGGGTGTTGCTGCAGTTTTGCTGATTTTTTTTCCATATAATAACTTTTGCGCAAAATTTATATTCAAGTACTACATACAAATACTATATGAAAAATGAAATAAAAACATAGGGTCACCGGCCTTGTTTTGATTTTATTCACCATTTTATTACATGTACTTTTTCATTAAAACTGAAAAATCTCTAATTGGATTAAAACGATTAATAACCTATGAAATTAACAACATATTGATATTATATAAGCTAATATATTTCATATACCATTTAATTAAACCACAAACTACCAAAAAATGGAGAACACAAGTTAAATTTTAAGAAATTTTAATTTTTATAATTTTTATGTCACCCAAAAAAACGTCTTTTTTTACTATTTTAACACAAAAATGGAAGTTAAAAAAGTTCTATCTAATAACTTTTTGCGAAACTGCTCAAATATGTTCATCTACGTATTGTTATCATAAAACAAAAATAAAAAAGGGGGGTCACCGCACTTTTAACAGAGATTTTTTTGTTNTAGTAGTAGTAGTAGTAGTAGTAGTAGTAGTAGTAGTAGTAGTAGTAGTAGTAGTAGTAGTAGTAGTAGTAGTAGTAGTAGTAGTAGTAGTAGTAGTAGTAGTAGTAGTAGTAGTAGTAGTAGTAGTAGTAGTAGTAGTAGTAGTAGTAGTAGTAGTAGTAGTAGTAGTAGTAGTAGTAGTAGTAGTAGTAGTAGTAGTAGTAGTAGTAGTAGTAGTAGTAGTAGTAGTAGTAGTAGTAGTAGTAGTAGTAGTAGTAGTAGTAGTAGTAGTAGTAGTAGTAGTAGTAGTAGTAGTAGTAGTAGTAGTAGTAGTAGTAGTAGTAGTAGTAGTAGTAGTAGTAGTAGTAGTAGTAGTAGTAGTAGTAGTAGTAGTAGTAGTAGTAGTAGTAGTAGTAGTAGTAGTAGTAGTAGTAGTAGTAGTAGTAGTAGTAGTAGTAGTAGTAGTAGTAGTAGTAGTAGTAGTAGTAGTAGTAGTAGTAGTAGTAGTAGTAGTAGTAGTAGTAGTAGTAGTAGTAGTAGTAGTAGTAGTAGTAGTAGTAGTAGTAGTAGTAGTAGTAGTAGTAGTAGTAGTAGTAGTAGTAGTAGTAGTAGTAGTAGTAGTAGTAGTAGTAGTAGTAGTAGTAGTAGTAGTAGTAGTAGTAGTAGTAGTAGTAGTAGTAGTAGTAGTAGTAGTAGTAGTAGTAGTAGTAGTAGTAGTAGTAGTAGTAGTAGTAGTAGTAGTAGTAGTAGTAGTAGTAGTAGTAGTAGTAGTAGTAGTAGTAGTAGTAGTAGTAGTAGTAGTAGTAGTAGTAGTAGTAGTAGTAGTAGTAGTAGTAGTAGTAGTAGTAGTAGTAGTAGTAGTAGTAGTAGTAGTAGTAGTAGTAGTAGTAGTAGTAGTAGTAGTAGTAGTAGTAGTAGTAGTAGTAGTAGTAGTAGTAGTAGTAGTAGTAGTAGTAGTAGTAGTAGTAGTAGTAGTAGTAGTAGTAGTAGTAGTAGTAGTAGTAGTAGTAGTAGTAGTAGTAGTAGTAGTAGTAGTAGTAGTAGTAGTAGTAGTAGTAGTAGTAGTAGTAGTAGTAGTAGTAGTAGTAGTAGTAGTAGTAGTAGTAGTAGTAGTAGTAGTAGTAGTAGTAGTAGTAGTAGTAGTAGTAGTAGTAGTAGTAGTAGTAGTAGTAGTAGTAGTAGTAGTAGTAGTAGTAGTAGTAGTAGTAGTAGTAGTAGTAGTAGTAGTAGTAGTAGTAGTAGTAGTAGTAGTAGTAGTAGTAGTAGTAGTAGTAGTAGTAGTAGTAGTAGTAGTAGTAGTAGTAGTAGTAGTAGTAGTAGTAGTAGTAGTAGTAGTAGTAGTAGTAGTAGTAGTAGTAGTAGTAGTAGTAGTAGTAGTAGTAGTAGTAGTAGTAGTAGTAGTAGTAGTAGTAGTAGTAGTAGTAGTAGTAGTAGTAGTAGTAGTAGTAGTAGTAGTAGTAGTAGTAGTAGTAGTAGTAGTAGTAGTAGTAGTAGTAGTAGTAGTAGTAGTAGTAGTAGTAGTAGTAGTAGTAGTAGTAGTAGTAGTAGTAGTAGTAGTAGTAGTAGTAGTAGTAGTAGTAGTAGTAGTAGTAGTAGTAGTAGTAGTAGTAGTAGTAGTAGTAGTAGTAGTAGTAGTAGTAGTAGTAGTAGTAGTAGTAGTAGTAGTAGTAGTAGTAGTAGTAGTAGTAGTAGTAGTAGTAGTAGTAGTAGTAGTAGTAGTAGTAGTAGTAGTAGTAGTAGTAGTAGTAGTAGTAGTAGTAGTAGTAGTAGTAGTAGTAGTAGTAGTAGTAGTAGTAGTAGTAGTAGTAGTAGTAGTAGTAGTAGTAGTAGTAGTAGTAGTAGTAGTAGTAGTAGTAGTAGTAGTAGTAGTAGTAGTAGTAGTAGTAGTAGTAGTAGTAGTAGTAGTAGTAGTAGTAGTAGTAGTAGTAGTAGTAGTAGTAGTAGTAGTAGTAGTAGTAGTAGTAGTAGTAGTAGTAGTAGTAGTAGTAGTAGTAGTAGTAGTAGTAGTAGTAGTAGTAGTAGTAGTAGTAGTAGTAGTAGTAGTAGTAGTAGTAGTAGTAGTAGTAGTAGTAGTAGTAGTAGTAGTAGTAGTAGTAGTAGTAGTAGTAGTAGTAGTAGTAGTAGTAGTAGTAGTAGTAGTAGTAGTAGTAGTAGTAGTAGTAGTAGTAGTAGTAGTAGTAGTAGTAGTAGTAGTAGTAGTAGTAGTAGTAGTAGTAGTAGTAGTAGTAGTAGTAGTAGTAGTAGTAGTAGTAGTAGTAGTAGTAGTAGTAGTAGTAGTAGTAGTAGTAGTAGTAGTAGTAGTAGTAGTAGTAGTAGTAGTAGTAGTAGTAGTAGTAGTAGTAGTAGTAGTAGTAGTAGTAGTAGTAGTAGTAGTAGTAGTAGTAGTAGTAGTAGTAGTAGTAGTAGTAGTAGTAGTAGTAGTAGTAGTAGTAGTAGTAGTAGTAGTAGAAGTAGTAGTAGTAGTAGTAGTAGTAGTAGTAGTAGTAAGAGGAGTAGTAGTAGTAGTAGTAGTAGTAGTAGTAGTAGTAGTAGTAGTAGTAGTAGTATTATTATTATTAGTAGTAGTAGTAGTAGTAGTAGTAGTAGTAGTAGTAGTAGTAGTAGTAGTAGTAGTAGTAGTAGTAGTAGTAGTAGTGGTAGTAGTAGTAGTATTATTATAATTGTATTTATTATTATTAGAATTAGTATTAGTATTAGTATGAGTATTATTATCATTATTATTCTTATTTGCGTTCGAGAGAAAAACGGAAAAATAAGACGTTTCCAAAGAAGTACTAAATTTGTTCAATGCCGTGTGTTTCTGTTGTCCTTTAATAAATATGGTAACATGTTGTCCTATGCAAGTGTAAGGTCCAAATGCGAAAGGTTATTGAAATACATGTACAAAACTTCATTGATACAGACAAATACATCAAACACACACTTTCTGAACAGGAACATATGGCAGTGAAATTATGAACATATGCGGCATGTGTTGAACCAATGGGTGCGGTATCCTAAATAGCGTATCTCAGCAATCAATGCGGGCTAGTTTTAGTCTAATTAAGATCAATACATTTATATAACCCTAATGTCACCTCAAAGGGTTACTGAATAACATTAAGATTTACTAATAGTTACCTGCTTTGTTGATTTCTTTCCAACCCTACGATAGAGCTTATGCATGTCATACATATTCTTCCCGCTGAAACGTGTACTGATCGGTGAACGCCGTGAAAGTTTTAAATGATACGTGAACTAAAAATTCACTAAAACTTTCCAATTAATCATACTATTTCATGAACCACATGCTTTCTTATACTTTAACAGTAACCTCGTTGATACCTGTAACGTAGTTTAAAAATTACCGATGCGTGCAACGTTATCTTACAGAACCCACCGTACACTTACTGATTCTCTTCGATTGTACTTATAGCAATATTTACATATCTCAGTGAAACTTACCTCAAGCAAGTAGTTCAACCACATCTCATAGCACGTGTATGTTATACATGTATCTTTAATAATTGCACAATATCTCGATGCTACTTGTACAGCAAACTTACTGAAACTAGTATAGTTTTTAATTCTTGCGTGTTTCATACTTAAACGGTAGGTCTATTGTTATCTAGTGTAACGTGGACAACATATCTCTAAAACTTGTTAAATACCGCACACGAATACACACGATACAATTACCACAATGATACTGTACCGAAAAGCAATGATATGCGTACCGTTTCTAAAAGTCCATTCTCCGCATATAACAGATTTAACACTTGCACCGTATCCGGTTGGCATAATTTCCGACTGTTCATAACTCATACTTGTTTTTTTGTGTTACAGATATACCATACCTTTCTCACTGATAAACGCATAGTGCTAAACTAATACCAGTACCGTATCTCACTGATTCGTTTGCATAACTAACTAAATAAAAAAAGTAAATATTATTGCGTCGAATAGCTCAGATACATACCTAACATATACTTTTACCATTTCTAACAAATACGTTCATTGTACCTCAGTAATACTTGCGCAATTCCCCAATTATACTTGCACCGTTACTTACTTATACTTGTGCAGTATTTCATTTATTAGTTACCTAACCAAACTAATATTTGTACAGTATCTCTATGATACATTAACAATACCTAATAATTGTACCGTCTCTCACTTAAACGTACACCGTATCTTACTATTACTTGCACCCTACCTCATTGCTACGCATACCGTACCTAACGTATTATTGTACCGTATCACACGGTACCTTAGTAATATAGTATCTAATTTATACGATCACCGCATCGACCTAATACTTGTACAGTATCGCACTGTTACGTGCATCAAACGTAACTTATTATTGTACCGTATCTCATTGAAACCAAACACATATGTGTACCGTATCGCACTAATACACGCACCCTACCTTACTGCCACACACGTACCCATCTGACTCTCGTCGTCGACCATGATGATTTCCTTGAGAAGTTTGCGTGGTGTCCGGTTCACAATGCTGTAGACGGTGCGCAGCAAGATGGACGACCACTCGTCGAAAAAGGGAACGATGATGCTGGCTGTTGGAAGATCGCTCTCGTACGTGACTGACCGACAACTGTTAGTTATAGTATGAGGTGTGGTTGTATGTATCTAAACCTAATTAGAACACGTTACATTTAATTGGGATAAACATGGGCTTATTAAGTAAACGGATGAATCAAATATGGGTAGATCAAAAAGGCGGACCTGTTTGATGATGCAGTCATAAATGTTGTTATTGCCTAGGGTAATATAACACTTTTAAATGGACTGCTAGTGATCTTATAATTATCTGATTATTGAACATTTAGCTGGAATACATACAGAATATATAATGCTCGATAAAACACTTTTACCTAATATTGATATTAATGTATGCGATAAATAACGTAAACAACCTATACTTATGCGTACACAAGGGTTGACATTTAGAAACACATTAGGTATTGTTAACAGAAAACCATTGAATACTTTGGAATATTCATTTTTCTGTATAAATTGCTCTCAATAGGTTTATTGCTTACAGGGCTAAAACAAAAAAAAACAAACAGTCTTATCACTACATGCCGGGATTGTCGCACGGTTACGACTTTTTGATCCTGAATTGCCGGCCTTAAATCCTTTTGGAAAGTCATTTTTCTTATTTCTTTTCAAGTATTGTTTATCAAAAAACTTGCACTTGTTTCTGTGTTGAGTATGTCAAGTACAGAAAGTAAATGGCATACTTCAAAACAGCCAAAACATGTGGGCGATTCCCTCGGTCAACAATTATTGTGTTCGATGTGTTCCATTCTGTACATCATGATTTTCACTTTGTAATTGGCATGATTTACGTGTGTATAGTAATAAGGTTCTCTTCTGTTTATATAGAAGTACTTAAAACGAAAGATTGATCATACATGTACATTATGTAAGTCGAACATGTATTCGCAACGTATCAGACTTAGTATAATATATCGATTATTGTAGAAAACTCCACGTTTAATGAAGCTGACACGCATATAGCAATTTCACATATTTGCCACTAGGTTACGTTTCATTTAGGTCATACACATGTACAATAATAAGTATGTTTTTGATCCAATGTATCTTTCGGGTAACAATGTTACTAATGCCATATACATTCGATCTCCATCAAATATTCACACATTTATCTCTCATATATACTTATTGCCGATATAAGCAACTTTTATACAAATTCATTGAATTGTTCAACTATCTTTAAATTGTATTCGCTTAATCGCCTGTTCATTTGCATAAAATTTCTGAAAAACAAATCAGTTTATATACACAAACCAATTACATTAATGACAAAAACTGTGTAACTTCATGGGCATAACCCATATGTGTAAAGATTCCATTTGCTCTTCATGAGAAAAATCGCATCCATATACGAATTGCGTCTTGCGAAAATATACCTTATGTGATATGCTGCCAGCTTAGCTACGCAGTCCGTTATAAAATCACGCAAGGTTTCATTAGCGGATAGTGTAGCTCCTGACAAGACTGCGCGGATGCACAGGCTGGTTTAGAGCTTAACTGGGGGCATAAATGATAAGACCCATTTCCGCATGATATATTCATGGTGATTTAATAAGTCAAGACAACCCACGGGCGATTATTTAAAATACTAACGTAGTAAATATTCAATATGCTAAATACTGTTCGTATTTATGTTTTGAACAGGAGGAAAACAAAAAATGTTGAGTTAAATAGACGTACAGAAATGGTAACATCAGTATACATAGTCATGTAGATGAATTGTACAATCTTCATTGGTTTATGCTTGGTCCATATCATATATGTTTTGCAACATTTGAAGCAAAGCCAAATTAACATCCCATAAGTGAGTTCAAGAATATCCGATTCGCCTCAATTGCTGTTGAGTATTGATGCAATCAGTAGGTTAAATATAAGATACAATAATGAGGCTACCTTTTCGGATTGCATACACAACATTTGAAACTGAGACTTTTCACAAATGCTACCCTGACAAAAGAATCAAATAAAAAAAGGACGACATAAAAAATGCACCAACCATAAAAAACTGCATGCTTACCCATAAAATCTTGAGTCCGGGACCATTCGGTTCAGAGGTATTTTGTCGCTAACCAAAACGTTTATGTTAAACTGCTGAATAAGTTTGGCAGCTTGCTCTTTCTCATTGTCATTTAGGATGACTCCCGACCCGTTCTCACCGGGCCGATTTAAGTCACTCATGCCGTAACTGTCTATCAGGTCATTGCCCGTTTTGGCCGAAGAGTCCTCCTGACATTCTGACCACGTTAACTGAGAGACAGTTTGGTAACTTTTTTTAACAAAATCGTTTGTGGTTTCATTTAGAAAAACAGATAAACGAGAATGCTGGTCCTTGTTCGAAGAGCGTGGTTTGCAGTCACAAACGTCTAACAATTGTTTGTATTTGAAAATATGCTGCCTGTCCGTGATTAATGCAAACTGTATCGAGACGAACACAAGACTGATGAGAAAAAAGACGAATAGGAACCGAAAAGCACAGCGCATGCGCACGTTATGTGGACAGTTCATCGTCTATGTTGATGTTTGATGTGGATGAACTATTCGATTAGGCGGAAGCTTTTGTTTTCGAACGATCCGTTGGTTTGTCCTGATTTGATGATATTGCATATGATGCTGAAGCAATTGCTGAAAATAAAAATGAACAACACACTTACTAGAAACACAATCACCAAACAAAACATAAACAGTATTACATGTAATTACCCCTATACCCGCAAATATATCCAATATGTATTTCGGTTGGAGCACGTGCCGAGTATGCATCTGATTAATATGCATCTAATCTTAAAAAAAATAGACTTTAAACTTTCTTTTCGTTTGAACAAAACAGTGGAAACTAGCCATGACAAAGCCACAATTTGCCATTTCCTGGAATTGGTGGTGGAAGCCTGCATGTTACCGAAACTAAACACCTTTTTAATAATGTTCAGGTTTGCATATGACACTGACCTTGTTTTCGACCACAAGAATATAAATCAAACGAATATTGTAAAGGAACAGTACAAAATGTCACGTACCAAATGTCAACGCCCTGTGACATATGACTCTTTCAAAAGATGTTTGAGTTATATTAATATAGAGGTTTTTAAATAAGTTGACCCATGTAATGTGGTCAAATTTTACTCATAAGGGCGAAATTTAATCAAACTTGGTAGATAATCAATATACGATATAACATATCTTTAAAGGTTCCTCTTAAATATGAGCCTCGCTCTGTGAAAAGGGGATTTAATGCATGTTAGTAAAGTGTCGGCCCAAATAAGCCTGTGCAGACCACACAGGCCAATCAGGGACGACATTTTCCGCTTTTATTTTATTTTTTATGTAAAGAAATCATGTAAAGAAAGTCTCTTCTTAGGAAAAATCCATTTTAGGCGGAAAGTGTTGTCCATGATTTGCCTGTGCGGACTGCACAGGCTAATCTGGGACGACACTTAACGCACATGCATTAAACCCCCTTTTCACAGAGCGAGGCTCGTAAATATTGTTAACGTTTGTCACCAAGAGCGGACTTAAACGAATGATTTCGAAAGAGGGTAACACGGTGATGGACGAAAATCGGAAAAAGGTTACCCAAAGCGTTTGAACATATTACCATAACTGTGTGATTTATATGGTAATATCTCGATTTATATTATAAATGCTAACAATCAAAGGAACGGAATGTCACTGTAGGAGTAAGAGATATTAAATGTGATATCAAATATGATATCAAATATGACAATTCCCGTATTTAGTGTTGAAAAGTTAAAACATCTTAACCGATGAGCGAATGTTGAAGAAATCGCAAACTTCATTTCGATTGATTTCGTAAAATATGGCATTTAGCAAGTTATCTGATGGAAATGCATGGACGTAACACATACATGGTTGGCACATGTTATTCTTGAGTTGGATTATTCACATATAAACACATTCGCGATTCATTAACAGATACACGGTATACGTTAGATCTCTATGAAGTTTCTCATATTTAAATACCGTAATTACTCTAAGTTTTCGGATACTCTAAGTTTTTTCCGACACCCTCTTATTTAGCCGAGAGATTTTTATTGTTTAACTCTTAATTTTTGACACCCAATTCACAGATTCCTTGTACTTTTCGGACAGTCGCTTTCTATCAAAACTCGTCCTAGCATTAGCGTTGATCAGTTGACATATCGCACACGTTTTTAAACAACAGGACAACGGTTTAAAAAGTGATTGGACCGTTACATTTGATTATTTTGAGTACAAAAGCATAAACACCAGATATACGATAGAAATAACTGAAGCCGAAATCGCATAAGTACCGCATACACTTTGAAATACCAACACATACGTTAGATAATGTTCTTCCCCAAGCCCAATGTGATTATTGAGTTGTAATAATCGTTGTAAGAAATCAATTCATTCTGAAGGTTGTATCCACAATTTTTCGTTTATAATCATGTCAAAATAAGTGCATACTACAGCATAGTAAATGCCAATTTGTGTATTTCGTGGTTTAAGTTCAAGTGTATGGTTTCTTTCTGTACAACAACGTCAAACATATGAAACGATTTTAAATTAATAGAAAACATAACTAATATACTAGTATTTAATACTTCACGACGACATAAGTTATCGTTTCGATTTCATTTCGACGCACAGAGAAATATCCAAACGTCGTTGCAGTATGTATAACATCAGGGCGTTTCTAAATAATCGGACACTGATACATATAAGCTCAACATAGCTTCATGCACAGGTACATAAAAACATATCAAAGTACTAAAGGACTGAGCTACAGACAAAGACGAGATAGGCAGAGACAAAAAAGGCAAAAAACACACACACACACGCACACACGCACGCACACGCACACACAAGCACGCACGCACGCACACGCACACACACACACNTGATTATTTTGAGTACAAAAGCATAAACACCAGATATACGGTAGAAATAACTGAAGCCGAAATCGCATAGTACCGCATACACTTTGAAATACCAACATATACGTTAGATAATGTTCTTCCCCAAGCCCAATGTGGTTATTGAGTTGTAATAATCGTTGTAAGAAATCAATACATCCCGAAGATTGTATTCACAATTTTTCGTTTGTAATCATGTCGAAATAAGTGCATACTAGATTATAGTAAATGCCAATTCGTGTATAAGTGCATACTACAGCATAGTAAATGCTTATTCGTGTATTTCGTGGTTTAAGTGCATACTACAGCATAGTAAATGCCAATTCGTGTATTTCGTGGTTTAAGTGCATACTACAGCATAGTAAATGCTTATTCGTGTATTTCGTGGTTTAAGTGCATACTACCGCATAGTAAATGCTTATTCGTGTATTTAGTGGTTTAAGTGCATACTACAGCATAGTAAATGCTTATTCGTGTATTTCGTGGTTTAAGTGCATACTACAGCATATTAAATGCCAATTCGTGTATTTCGTGGTTTAAGCTCAAGTGTATGGTTTCTTTCTGTACAACAACGTCAAACATATGAAACGATTTGGAATTAATAGAAAACATAACTAATATACTAGTATTTAATACTTCACGACGTAGAGGTTACTAACATAAGTTATCGTTTCGATATCATTTCGACGCACAGAGAAATATCCAAACGTCGTTGCAATATATATAACATCAGGGCGTCTCTAAATAATCGGACACTGATACATATAAGCTCATCATAGCTTCATGCACAGGTACATAAAAACATATCAAAGTACTAAAGGACTGAGCTACAGACAAAGACGAGATAAGCAGAGTCAAAAAAGGCAAAACACACACACACACGCACGCACGCACACGCACGCACGCACACGCACACACACGCACACGCACACACACGCGCACGCACACACACACGCACACACACACACACATACACNCACACACACACACACATTCATTGTTTTTTATTATAGATACTAGATTTAAATTCTTGTAGTTTCGTAGTATGTATGTCTCTCCTTCTATCTGTGACGGCATAGTTCGATTTATTTTAAAATGGTGCAATTACATTTTATTATAATAAATGTACTAATAATTGGCAGTGTTTCTTACATGCAACAACCTTGAAGTCAATTTCGCTTTATAAGATACGGACGCCATTACAAAGAAACAAGAAAATATTATATACATTTGTCTATTTTATTTCTGCAAAAGGAACATAGTGTTCCTTAATTTTCATGACTAATAAAAGGTAGTTCGTGCCGATAATTACACGAGTTACTCTGCATTTAATCCATTGTTAGTGCGTATGTTTTGATATTAGGAAAAGCAAGCTATAGATCATGCTCAAATCTCTCTCTTGAAATTGTCTGCTAAGTTTCAGAGACCAATTTTCATTCCCTGCTGGGTTTGCAATATTTGACATCAATATTGTGTATGTACACTTTGCTACTGACGTGTTATCCAAATATATATTTTAAAGGTAGTGTGGCACTGATGGCTTGAACACACATTATTTACAAGTACCGATTCTTTACAAAACGTTACACTACATGTCAATGCAGTTTTGAAATCGTTAATTTCACCATGGTGATGAATAAAGTGTGCAGTGGTGTCTTGTTAAGTTCGTTTAGTGTCATAAAAGAATCGTCTCGTTTAAGAATGTCACCAATATAAATAATGCCAGAGTCAAACCATGATTTAAAATAAATATTGTTTTTACCTATGAAAACATTTTTATATATAAAATAAAATATACAGTTTTAAAGCTTTAACATTAAATGGACGTCTGCTAGATTATACCATAAAGGCATTCATGCTATCTCGCAAAAAAGGGGTTTTTAATCGTAAAGATTTTTTCCCGGGGAAATGTGTTCCTCAAATAAGTACAAAGCAGCTGAACATCTCCAACTTTAATCGATGGTGTATAATCACTTCAGCCAGTCAATTTTATCGAACAAAATTAATTTAAATAATGAATATCGATCATTTAAAGCCCACTTTCATAAGAGGGTTTTGTAAGAACGTTTCGTTTTGTTTAAGACGGACCGTTCACTATTTAATTAAAAACGAGATAATTTATTATAGTATCTAAAATGGTTAGTTGTTGACTTGATTAGCGTGATAAAGAGATGTTTAAATATTGAAATTACTTAAGTTGTTGTAACAGAAATTTTTCAAAGCGGGTTCAAAAGTCGACGTGTCAAGTGATTAAAGGGATTTCACAATTTATGTATATTCACATTGCAATATTAGCTTATTATTTTATTTAAGTCACCATGAACATGGATTCCTTACATATCAAAAGAAGTTTGATTCCACTGCAGTTTCCATCTAGTTTAAATGCTTTCTGAACTGAACTTTTTTTCGACTTATCTGAACGAGGTTTGTTCTATCGTAGTTAACCTTAACTTAAGTCCTGAAACAATGAAAAAGGCTGATAAGGATTATAAAGTTCCATTTAAAGATTCTGATATGCCGTCTAGGATTACAGCATCTCGTCCGCAAATTGCGATTATTTGTATTTTCTTTGATTTGTAATGCTCAAAGTTCAGCAAACAGTATTCAAATGAAGAAAGCGCTCAACAATCAAGGTTCACACACCTCTTTTTTTCTTGCACCTATTACCTTATCCTGTCCTGTTAACCTCCAATATCATGATAGACTAAAACATGTCATGTGTGTGCCTTCACAAACTTTTAAGTTAACACACAACATGAACCACAGTTCTTACTATAACAATTAGAGGATATTAAACAATGGTAGAGTGTAACTAAGACTTTGTAAATTATTCACACATAAAAAAACAGCAACAAACAAACAAAATATATTACACTTGTCTATATGATAAAAAACACTACAACTTACATGTTTGTCGCCAATCGTTATCAGTTACAGTGCAATGCCAGAGTGCATAGCTTGCCTGATTCTGATCCCGCCAATCTAGCATGATAAGGTCCTCCCTTTAGCTACCTCCGCAAACGATTTACGGAATCGGATAATTAACTGCTCACAGCTGGAATCGAACTGTAAAAAGAAAAAGCTGCAAAATCCGACTACAAAACAGTTTATCTGACTTCCAATAAAACTCATCAGAAAAGATAAACGTGTTCAGTTTTGCATTTTTTGAAAGCAACGGAAGCAGATTTTATTAATGCAAATGCAGTAACATATAAAAGCTAATCTGAACGATTCATACAGACACATTATTTACGATCTGCACGCGTAATGAGAATGCACAGTTCATCAATATAAAATGTGTTTCCCGTACAATCATTGTGAACGACTTGTATTATATACTCAATCAGTGACAGATTTATCATATAAAATAGGGCATTCACTATGATTGAAAAGGAAACATATTTAATAAATGAATGAAAAAGAAACACATTTTATATTGACGCACATTGCATTCCCATTCCGCGTGCAGAGTTTGACACAAATCGGATTCTGCTCCTCAGGTAATATAAAATAATAAACAAACATAATAGCAGTACAAGGACAAATACAAACGTTTTTATTAAAAATTATTATTTAGGAAAAGTCGGGTTCAAAATCTATGGCTAAACAGCCATCTCACGCTAGGTTGTACAATGAAAAAGACATAATTTAACGGCAACCGGAAAAACTTTGCGAAACCGAAATTTCGCAAACTGAAGAACACTGTTTCTTGAAGATTTGCTTCGTGGAGATAAAGTATGCGATACAAGTCTCATTTGTGATTAATAATTGGTTATTTGTGCTTAAAAATGTTTTTTTTTGTTCACTATGCTTTTTATGAGCAAAGTTGGTTTGTTTTCCCATGGGATTTTTTTCTGTCACGGTCATCGGACGTGTGTTACGCGTTGATATCAAGGGAAATGGCGAGTCTAACGGCTTATCACTGACAAGTGGGATTTTCCGCGCACATTACACTTTCTAAGACCTTTTAAACGACGTCTCGAACAAGTGCTTAATACGAATGTATCGCTTCTGATTTGTGGTATATAAATACAGCAATTTTCTTAGACTTTTGCACTCTCAGTCTTGATGTCAAGGGATGAACATGAACATTCAACGCTATGATATTCTCATCTTTATGCTCCATTAACAGCAGAACCAACTGATACAGGCCCATTATATCCTTGCTAAGAGAAGTAGGAGGAGGAGGAGGAGGGTGGTACGGAATATCTGGGTGCGTGGCTGGATAGCGAGGAGACTTCAGCTGGGGCTTTACGAATGTCTCATGGTCGAGCTGCGTAACGAAGATTTAAGAGCCTTTTATAACTTTATGAGGTTGCCCCCTGCGATGTAAGATGTAATTTTGCAGATACTGACACCAGCCTTTACCAAGTAGACCTCCAACTGGCGAACACCCATTGCACCAGGACTCAATGTTTCTATCACCCTGAGGAACCTTGCCTCTGGCTCCAAGAATCGCGAGATGCCATATGCCTGGAGGGTCCCCCACAACACCATAAGTCTGACTGTGGTGAAGCATGTGAGGCCATCGTCCAAGATGCATGCTCATGAGATACTTAGTCGGCTTCTTCTTTGCAGAGAAACCTTCTTTCTGGGCATTATTAAATTGAGAACAGCGAACAAATGTGTACTGTAGAAGATCGGCAAGAGTGAGGACCAGCCGTACGCGGCCGCTTTTACACGTGGAAAGCTGCGCTTCCGACGAGGCCGAGCAGTGATTGGACAGTGCTATGGCATTGGAGTTCCCGTTTTACGCTCGTGCGCAACACGTTATCAACAGTGCTCCAGACGCGATAAGGCCGCGGCTAGCCGTGGTAACTTGCCTCTTTTTTTCCCCGCGTTGAAACACGCGCGAACCTATTTCTAACCTTACGCGCGGCTGGAAGTCTGAGTGTGCGTGAAGTATGTGAGGCCATCGTCCAAGATGCATGCTCATGAGATACTTAGTCGGCTTCTTCTTTGCAGGGGAACACTTCTTTCTGGGCATTAAAAAATTGAGAACAGCGAACGAACTTGGACTGTAGAAAATCGGCAACTGTGAGGACCAGCCGTACGCGTCCGCTTTTAAACGTGGAAAGCTGCGCTTCCGACGAGACCGAGCCGTGATCAGACAGTGCTATGGCATTGGAGTTCCCGTTTTACGATCGTGCTCAACACGTTATCAGCAGTGCTCCAGACGCGATAAGGCCGCGGCTAGCCGTGGTAGTTTGCCTCTTTTTCCCCGCGTTTAAACACGCGCGAACCTATTTCTAACCTTACGCGCGGCTGGAAGTGGTAAGCCGTGCTTAGGCATTGTTTCAGCAGTGGAACAGCCGCCGACGGCCAGACCAAGTACTAAGAACGTCCAAAGCACCACCAAGCCAGAAATTACCACTTACGACCACGTCCAGCAGATTTTCAAACGTTTTTGTACGTGATTAAGCCGTACTGCGCTGTGTGACCGGGCCTGTACACGTATTAAGTATCGTTTATGCGGAGCAAGTGTGCATTTCGACGCAGGGACGGGTCCTGCTTATGTGGTGACAATCAATGTTTATGATGTTTTATTTATTTAAATGGCGTTCAATAAAACTCTTTTTAAGAGCCTATTCCGCAGCGTGTTTTCAGCACCGCCAAATGACCCATCAGTGGTCAATACAATGTTAAGATATTTGAATCGAGTGTTCTTTTATTATAATATATTATGTTGGTGATGTAGCTACCTCCTTTACGAAATGGTAAGACGTTTTCAGCATTTGCCACAACTTTCAATATTTATCACACCTTTCCATTGACTACCGTAATCGTGCAATATGTATAAGCCGTTTTGCAATTAGTCCGAGGTATTATCAACCAAATATAAACGGCGTAGAGTCAGAAAAAAACATTTTTTAAAGTACTATTCAGATTCCAAATCATTAAAATGCATTGAAAACAAATATGTCGACAAACAACCTGTCTGACACCAAGCATGCATTCAAAAGTGTCGCTCCGCGTATGTAGGGAATTCACATTTGATTTAATGGTGCTATACACCGATTTCATTGTATAAATAGGTAGTATGATTGTCGTTAACCAACAAAATAACGTTAAGTTTTGAACATTATGGAACAATAAATGAAATCATAATCCATGTACAAAAGCATCTATTTTGCTATGTAAGAAGGCTATTGTATTTCCTTCTTATGAAGGTTAACGCATAGAAGTGTAACACGCGTTCTTACATTATGGAACTTTTTTTACCTACAACATATACAATAGTATATACAAAAGTACCTAGCAAGTATATACAACAGTACCAATCAAGTAAATAAGTTAAAGGTCACTGCGGTTCAAATTCCAAATTCCAATACAGAACATGCATTATACATACAATATCATGTACACAATTTGCAATATTCACGCACCAATCATCTCTACCTGTTTGTTTAAACAGTGTTATAATATTTCTTCTTTGATCTGGTTTTATAGGTTATGAATAATTTAAAATGTGCATCTGACTCTTGAATTGAATATAATACCATGTAAGATATTTAGCCATTTAGTATTATATTAAAATAGATATGTATGTTTGGTGTGACAAAACATATATATGTTGTTAACATAGAGAATAGTAGGTTAGTGTTGATTATAGATCAGGTTTATCATAATAAACCTGATCTATAATCAACACTAGCCTATTATTCTATTTATCCCACTTTTTATTCAGTAAACCTTTTTATTAAACAAATTAGTTTAACTTGATAATTTCGCTGTATTTATGACGTCATTTTGTCGAAAAAAGACGTCATTACGTGCCTTGGTTTATAGCAGAAATTTAAAC
>VMBQ01009490.1:0-12359 GCA_007657795.1 Dreissena rostriformis
CTAATATATATGATTAAAATAATTATATACTTAGACATACTACAGATCAGCATTGATATGTCCATTCAAAGTGAACATGAAATGTTGCTGATTTGGACTGTATCAACAAAGAAATCATTAGTTATATGTTTAATGTACATTGTTGTCATACATTATTATTGGTCTGCTAGATTACCAAGGTTCACAAGTATTTTAAGTTGTAAACTTAAGCTTTTGTGTATAACATACTGTTATATAACACACAAAAAGTGCATTAAATTAAAAAAATTAGGTAAATGAAAAAAATCTACATCTACATGATAATGCTATACAATCGTGTGAACGATTATCAGAAGCAGGTGCGTTGTCAGAAAATAGCTGTTAAAAATATGTTAAGTGCAATTTACTAGGTACAGATAAAAAAAATATCAGATAAAAGGAGCTACAAGACTAAGATACAAAGTTAAACACAGAGTAAACTTAAATCTATATCTTTATAATTATCCTTGAATAGTTTTATTCCATAAAGAAATAATTAAATTGTATACAAAGGCATTACTGAAAGGTATGCTTAAAAATGCCAACTTGGCCTTAAACATAACCTGTTGTCACTGAATATTGTTGCAGAGACACATATTTTATGAATCTATCGTGTATATTTTTTATTTAAGTTATATTGATTAACGATGTGATACATATCGACACTTGGTTTCATGTTTCAATTGTTTTCCATCCTACTATGCGAAGTCATAAAGTACTGTTTGTTTAGAATATAGCGGGTGTACACTATGATAACATTGTAATCTGCCTAATACTTCAGTACTGTTTTCAGTAGCGGGTGACGTAATAGCCAATATGGCGGCGGTCAATTTATCGATTCTGGGATTGTCTATTAAACCAAGAAATTTCATACAGACAAATTTCTATACGTTGACAGTATGTCTGTCGTCAGTGTATGTTTGTTTCAGTATATGTCTTTTGTCAATGTATGTTTGTGTCAGTGAATGTCTGTGGTAACAGACAGTGTATGTCTGTCGTCAGTGTATGTTTGTTTCAGTATATGGCTGTGGTAACAGACAGTGTATGTTTGTGTCAGTGTATGTTTGAGGCAACAGACAGTGTATGTCTGTCGTCAGTGTATGTCTTTTGTCAATGTATGTTTGTGGTAACAGACAGTGTATGACTGTCATCAGTGTATGTCTGTGGTAACAGACAGTGTATGTCTGTCGTCAGTGTATGTTTGTTTCAGTATATGTCTTTTGTCAATGTATGTTTGTGTCAGTGTATGTCTGAGGCAACAGACAGTGTATGTCTGTCGTCAGTGTATGTCTTTTGTCAGTGTATGTTTGTGTCAGTGTATGTCTGTGGTAACAGACAGTGTATGTTTGTGTCAGTGTATGTCTGAGGCAACATACAGTGTATGTCTGTCGTCAGTGTATGTCTTTTGTCAATGTATGTCTGTGGTAACAGACAGTGTATGTCTGTCATCAGTGTATGTCTGTGGTAACAGACAGTGTATGTCTGTGTCAGTGTATGTCTGTCGTTAGTGTATGTCTGTCGTCAGTGTATGTCTGGGGTAACAGACAATGTATGTCTGTGTCAGTGTATGTCTGTCGTTAGTGTATGTCTGTTGTCAGTGTATGTCTGTGGTAACAGACAGAGGCTTGCAAAATTTGATGTATAGGAAAGGGGGAAACATGCTTTCAAATTTGGCAGTTTTATAATGGGACAATGGGAATTGGATTTAGTGTAAACTAGCCTCAATATGTTGCTGAAACTAGCTGTCTTAAAGAAATCAACATTTTGGATTAAGCATAGGATGTCATCTTTATCTAACATTGCGTACAGTAAGCCCTAAAGTTATTCTTAAGAATGATACATTAATGACGTTAAGATTATTTTTAGTTTATCAAACATTAGCTAATTTGACAACTGCTATTATATTCGGATGGTTGTTTTTCGGATGCTGTTTTAATACTACATCTGTAACGTCTTTTTGATTGTGTAAATGACTAAATTTGATTTAACAAAACTGTAACGCATTGTTTCTAGCCTCTGTTAAACTATTATCAGTTGTGTGTTTTCTTTTACCTTTTTTTAATTCTTGACTTTTAAATAATTCTTCAGAAAGTATCTTAAATATTAAATATTTGTGTTCTTTTTTTTTCCAGAAAATTTAATTGTAGAAACTGTTGAAGGAATAACAACCATCGGCATAAATAGACCAGAAAAGAGAAATGCAGTAAACCCAGAAACTGCTGGTGAACTTGTTGATGCATTTAAACATTTTGAAAATGACCACAAGTCAAAAGTTGCCGTGCTTCATGGAAAGGGTAAATATGCATACAACTCACCAACATGTACATAACACTGACATTTATACATGAACATATTAAAGGGACTTGTTCACAGATTATCAAAATGAGAATTTTTCAACTTTTTGTCACAGATTCAAGAAATAAATGAACAATGTACATTATAAAAGTGTGCGAAATAACACTAATGCCGCAGACTTATACTGAAAAAATTAATAAACTTTTGTTAACCAAAAATAATCGTTAGAAATTGATAAAATTATAAAGCGTCTCAGACGCAAAACAATCTTAAAATTTTGATTTCTTGTGTTATCGTAATATTTTGTAACAATACTTGGATAGTTGTACAAAGTATAAAATAAATGTCTACCCATGTGAAGACGGATGGTCAGGTCCGCACTTAATGTAGACGTAAAGACTCAACAACAACCCTACAACAACCCTAACATAAACTCTGAATTACATACGTACACGTGAAGACAGAGGGCTGAGTGGTTTCAGCGCTTGTCTTTTACTCCATGGGTCAGTGGTTCGAGCCCTGGTGTGGTTAACTTGTTTTCTCTTTTTTTTTAACTTTTATTCTTGTTTTTATATTGTAGCTCTTTAGTTCTGATGTTTATTTTTTTTATCAATTTAAAGCATTTAATGACAAACTGCAAAACATGCCAAAATCTGCGAACAGTCCCTTTAAAGTAAGAATATGATGCTTACCTTAGTTTTTTACTCCGGTCAAAAAGATGAAAGTATATTAAATTAACTTACTGTTATCGCTTATCTCGATTCATTTGCACTTGCAACCCCTAGTACATAGTATATACCATGCAAGCGAATAGTTTTCACTATCAGGTCAAGCTATACCAATTTGCAATAAGAATTATTTGCAAACACAATTTTAGTTCACAAAGTACTCTATATGAGCTATTGTGATCACTCTGTGTCAAGCGATGTGGGGTGTGTGTGATGCATTACCAATTTATAGCTTGTCCGAGGGCACATTTATCATCAAATCTTGATGAAACTTGCTGAGATGTTAACTGTGTCTTGTCTGGATTTAATCTGGTTCACTTGCATCCATTCCAAAAACTAAGTCACCTGGTCAAATCTTAGAAAAACCTTGTTACCACTCTAGAGGCCATATTTATTACTCGATTTTAAAGAAACTTGGTTTGAATGGTTATTTTGCTGATACCTAGGCAGAGTTTGAACCTGGGTCATGTGCGTTTAAAAACTAGGTCACAAGGTCAACTCTTAACCTTGTTACCACTGTTTTAATAAATTTAGCTTATGTAACATGTGAGGCAACTCTGATTTTGGACACACTACCATGTGGGGCCAGAGAATCATTACCTCATAGGTCCAATTTTGCCATAAACAGCATGGTTGAGATAAGCAGAGGAGTTTTAGACAAAAGAGGAATTTGTGGGCATCCTTGCCTTATGGAAACATATCATGTTCATTCAGGTTAATCCTATTGCTCTCTTACTAAGTTTGTTCCTTCTTTAAGGTCAATTCTTCAACGATTGGTGTCTGTGAAGTCAGGTGAGCACTAAAAAGACTTAAGGGCCATCATTGACCTCTTGTTTAAATCCAGTGCTCAGGAGTTTTAAGTAAGGGAAACTTCAAGCAAACAACCTATCTCAAGTAACTTAAGTGTTTTTCAGTTTTAGGGGAAAGGGNCAGTACAAAATCAAGTTTTAACACTATAATTCACCATACATAGAGAGAAAAACATTATTCCAACTCTTCTTTTCATCTACATGTTATGTTCATGTTCAAAGTTCATATACTTTGTTAGTTGTTAATGAAATAAAATCATCGAGATATAATTATCATTAGACATTTCTTTCTTTCTAAAATAAAAAAAAATAACTTCTAGAGGGGATTTTTTTTACAAAATAGGGAAAAAATATATACTCTTTCTGGAGGGGAATGGGGCCGAATAATGCTGAATATTTCATCCAAAAAAAACACTGAACTTTATCAGGGTGCTAGATCACATGACTGTGGGGTTCACGTTTATACGTCATGAATGGATGTAAACACACCGTTAAGTGTTGCTTTTTTTTTTCAAATAACTTTTTTTAACAATTTTTCTTAAGAATTTCAACTAGTGCATAAAAGACAGTTTTTATATGCTGCTTATGCCAAAACAAAATAATGTTGTGGTTCAGGTAACGGGCAAAAAAAAATAGGGTACGGTAGGTAGGTAGGATTTTTTTATTTTTTTTTATTTTGTTAAACGGCTTTTTTCCAATACATACATAGGCAATCTAGCACAAAAACCATTTTAACTGATGATTAGAATGAATGGTCAATTCATGGCTTCAACTTTGCTGTAGCCTTGCATTGACTTTTTATCCATATCAAAAACAAACTTCGGAAAACTTTTTTATATAGAGAAAAATACTGTAAATTTTGATGGATAAAAACCCGAAAATACTTTGAAGAACATGGCTTTATCACTAAGGCAGAAAAAACAAATATAACTAGAACAAGCTCTCTCGTCAGCAGTACTTCTGGCTAGAAATAAAAGTATATACACATGTATTAAAACTAGAACAAGCTCTATCTGACATGCTGAATTTAAAACTATCAGTTTTAAAAACAGGATATAAAACAGAAAAACAAATTTTCTAAAAACATGCACAATGCAATTAAAAACTCTGAATTGAAAAATTGGGCATGGGTTCCCCTAGCTTTTTCAGGAAAAGTCTGGGCATTTCATGTAAAATTTGGGCTTGGGTTTCCCCTACTAAGTCTAGACTTTACACAAAACAATTGAGCATAGGTTCCCCTAGCCTAGGCATTTCTTGAAAAAATGTGCTTAGTTTCGTTAAGCCTTGGCATGGATGGATTTTCAATACAAGCAGGGACAAGAGAAGTACTGTTTAAATTTATGGAATTTGTCGAGAGTTTTGGCCTTGGGTGTTTCATTTATCCTAACACTCCTGTGCAGAAATGTTAAGATATCTATATAGACTAACCTCAAGATGTGTGCATATACAAAAACAACCACCTTTCCAATGCATTTTTTCAGTGAAAAAAAAATCACTGTTTTACCCCACCCACCATGAAAAACATACCTTCAGTCGCGGCAAGAGACACCTCCATAAACCCATCTTGGTGACATCTCAAGATAGATTCGATTTTGTTAAAATAAAAAAATTAATGTTGAATAAAATGTTGTAGGGTCGCAGTAAAATAACAGGCTCGGTCGGGTAACCGTTACCACACCATTATTTTGTTTTGGCCTTATGACAATGTGAAATACATCAGAATAACCATATTTAATAAGCCTGTGTTCTTTGCCAAAAATTCAATATGTACAACATTCATGTACACTGTTATGCTGAATGCAACATGAAATTTTGGCACCGATTTCAGACGGATTCAAGGATTTATTCTTAAATCTTAAGACATTGGCACAAATTGCAAGAGAAACTGTGTTTTATATACAAAAGATATTTGCAAATGTATTTCAATAACTAGAGATATTTGCAAAAATAAAGTTCTTAACTCTTTCAGTGCTGAAACTGAATTTTGAAGGCCTTTGCAAACAGTTTGGATCCAGATGAGACGCCACAGAATGTGGCGTCTCATCAGGATCCAAACTATTTGCTATTCTGATAGTATTCTTTGAAAAAAAATCGAAGAAAATGTTAATTTTAGAAATTCCGCAGACGACGTTTTAGCAGACGACAAATTTCCCAGCATGCAAAAGGGTTAATGGTGTATTTACATTCTGTCCAGACCGTGTTAACCCCTGTTATTCCCGTTGAGCCTGCACCCTGTTTCTGCAGGTTTTGAAATCAAGACTGGAATATGATTTAGTTTTTTTTTGCATATTCCAATTTGTGGCGTGTTCTGAGAAAACTGGGCAAAATGCTTGTGCGTAAAGTGTCATCCCAGATTAGCCTGTGCAGTCTGCAAAGGTTAATCAGGGACGACAATTTCCGCTTTTATGGAATTTTTCGTTTAAATGATGTCTCTTCTTAGCAAAAATCCAGTTGAGGCGGAAAGTGTCCACCCGGATTAGCCTGTGCGGACTGCACAGGCTAATCTGGGATGACACTTTACGCACATGCATTTTGCCCAGTTTTCTCAGAACACGACAAATAACATTTAGTTTTTTTTTGCATATTCCAATTAATGAAAGGATTTAACACGTTAAAAAAACTAACAAGAACAACAATTGTAAACACTGTAGTTTTAGTAAGGGCTAAGCTAGATTCAAGAACTATAAAGAAAATGTCAGTTTATCTGTTTGGTAAACGTTTGTAGATTCACACATAATATTTACCTCTTGTGTCACAAATTTTATTAAGGAAATCTTAATTACAGGTCATTGTAATATTAAGCGACTTTAAGAACAAAACATCAAATTTTACAAAAAACGTTTGAGCCTCACTCTGTGCATGTGCGTGAAGTGTAGTCCCGGATTAGCCTGTGAAGTCAGGACAGGCTAATCAGGGATGACACTTTCCGCCTAAACTGTATATTTGCTAAGAAGAGACTTTCTTTAAACAAAAAATAGTAAAACAGCAGAAAGTGTTGTCCCTGATTAGCCTGTGAAGACAGCACAGGCTAATCTGGGATGACACTTTACGCACATGCGCTAAACGCCCTTTTCACAGAGCTAGACTCATATGATTTTTTTATTGTCATGTGTATGCCTGTGCTTCAGGTGGCAATTTTTGTGCTGGGTTTGATTTGTCAGCACTGGCATCATCTGATGAGGAAGACCTACTGAAGTTTGGAGCAAGTGACAATGCACCGATGGTAAATCACTCAATGTTTAAGCCTTTACCACTCAGATACGCACTTTTACCCATTTGTAGTACCTTAGAAAATCACATTAAATTTAAGACCTTTTTAAGAATAGATTCAAGTTATAAAGGCTTCATTTCCAACCCTAAGATATTGATGAGTAGCAAACAGCATAAAACCAGAACAGCTTTTTGCATCTAGCCATTTTCACTTTGTTTTAGGCGAGATAGGGATGTTATTTTAAATAGTTTAAAACCATATCATTGTACTACAAATACATTAATAGACATGTCAAAAAGCAATGGCTACTGTAAAAAAAAGGATAGTTTTTCCCATGTGTGAGTTAAGTTAAAACCTATTTATTTTAGCTTAACTGCATTTAAAGTACTTACTTCTTATTTGAAATGCTCTGGAGTCTTCCCTGGGCCTAGAACCATTACTTGGTGTCTTTGGGGGAGATCTAAAGAACGCTCACACAGTGAGTATCGAACCCCTGACCTCCCGGTCGCTACGTGGACACCATATCCATTACTGTTACACCACAGCGACTTGGGTTAAGACTTTGTTTATTGGAAAATACATATTCATGTCTTGAAGGTTTTTTCAGATATGCTTTGAAAGTAATTGAATGAATGTAGTGAATATAAACATTAGTTTTCACATGTTTTTGTACAACCAAATTTCATCTGCTTGACATGGAAATTAAGAGCTGGCAAAATCAGTTGAGCTCAATTTGTCTCAGAGAATGGTCAGAAAAGTGAGCTTTCCAGATTATATATTATACTTATACCCACATGTATAATTAGACAAATGGAAAGCAGCAGAAGGGTTAAATTGTTAACTCTTTCAGTGCTGGAACCGAATTTTGAAGGCCTTTGCAAACAGATGAGACGCCACATTCCAAACTGTTTGCTATTCTGATAGTGGTCTTTGAAAAAAAATAGAAGAAAATGCTGATTTTAGAAATTCAGCAGACGACATTTTTGCAGACAACAAATTTCCCAGCATGCAAAGGGTTATTATTCAATTGTATCACCCTATGAAATCGTAAATTTGATGACTTTACATGACAAGTTTCCTCAGAACTTGCAGCAGAGTTTTGCTGGGAATTAACATCTGCACTGATTGCGGTTGTAACTCCCTTTTTTTTTAACGAGGATTATTTAAATAGTACGATGCAAGATTGTGCATGTGGGTAAGAAACCCCGACTGGACACTTAACTTGTGTCTCGGATTGTTCTTGAAATACTTTCTGCAGCCATTCTCTTCTTACCTGTGATTCACCACAAATTAAGTTGTCAGTTACTGCCATCATCATGCAGTGCTCTTGGTGCTGGTAACCTTCTTAGAAAAGAAAATTAATTGAGCCTCATTCTGGGCAAACTGGTATAAATGTATGTGCATAAAGTATTGTAGCAGATAAGCCTGTGCAGTCCACACAGGTTAATCAGGGACAACCCTTTCCGCTTTTGTGGAACTTTTGTTTAAAGAAAGTATTTTCTAAACAAAAATCTAGTTTAGGCGGAAAGTGTTGTACCAGATTATATAATCTGGGAGGACACTTTACGCACATGCATTAACCCTTTGCATGCTGGGAAATTTGTTGTCTGCTAAAATGTCGTCTGCTGAATTTCTAAAATCGGCATATTCTTCAATTTTTTTCAAAGAATACTATTACGTTCTGTGGGGTCTCATCAGGATCCAAACTGTTTGCAAAGACCTTTAATATCCGGTTCCAGCGCTCGAAAGGGTTAAGCCCAGTTTTCTGGGACAACACTTAGCGCACAGTTTTCTCAGAAGAAGGCTGATTGTTCCAGGGTCCATCAAGGATGTGTTTCAGCAAGCCTGTGATAGCTGCAGTGGATGGCTACGCTGTGGCCGGGGGACTGGAGCTGGCCTTGCTCTGTGATCTGAGGGTCATGGAGGAGACTGCAGTCATGGGGGTCTTCTGTAGACGCTTTGGTGGGTTCTGTGGTTTTTGTGGTGTTATTTGTGGCTGAATTACCAATCTCAAAAAGTTCATATTTTTCACTAAAAGACTGCCTAAATTTCCCAATTAAAGGTTTCACATTTTTTTTTAATAAATATATATATTTGAACATTTCCCTATCCACCTCTAACAGTTGAACCTTAGGAAAATTACATTTAAAACACTCTTATACTCAATTTTAAGTATTTGTTAGAAAAAAAAGCAAATACCAATTTCCGAATTTTAGTCAAAACAACGCAATTTTTTGTACTCCAAAGGGCCCCTGTCCCATTCAGAAAATGGTGAAAAACAAACACTTCGGTATTTCATTAGCATGTCATACGGCATAAATATTGCTTGCTTTAACAGGTTGGAATGAACTATTATAGTATGTATGCAGTGAGTGGAAAAACACTCTAGAGATGTTTTTTTAAGTTAATTATGCATCAAGAAAAAATCTTAAGTCATATGACTATCTCACAGTTATTTTAAAGTATAATGAGTATAAGTTTATAAAAAAAAACAAAAAAAACATGTGAACAACTCACTAACAAAGAGCATAAAGAAGTGTTGAGTCTTGGTAATATGTTACTTAAAAATACATAATTCTATAGAACTTGTAAAATAATGTATTTTTCAATCGAAACAGCATATCAGCCAAAAATGTTTTCATAGATTCTACAATATCCTAAGAAAAATATGTTTTTTACAAGGGATGAGAACGAATGCTGAAATGATATTTAAATATTTTGTTTTCATTATTTGAATATAAGATTTTTTTGAATGTCCGAACTTACGAATATCCAGAATAAAGTACTGTTCCTGATACCAATACCTTTATAAAACTGATATGCATCTGTTAAAAAGGGGATAGAGTAGGGTGGCATATAGCAGTTGAACTGTCAGTCTGTCCGTCTGTCGGTTTGTCCGAAAACTTTAATGTTGGCCATAACTTTTGCAATATTGAAGATAGCAACTTGATATTTGGCATGCATGTGTATCTCATAAAGCTGCACATTTTGAGTGGTGAAAGTTCAAGGTCAAGGTCATCCTTCAAGGTCAAAGGTCAAAAAACTAAATCAAGGGAAATACTTAGCTTTAAAAGGGAGATAATTTCTAAACCTGCCAAATGATATATTGAAATTTCATTTCAAAACAGGGCAATAGGGGGCATTGTGTTTCTGACAAACACATCTCTTAAAATTTGTTTAAACTTTAATTGATTATTATGTTCCTCCTTGAAGTTTGTCACTTACTGCTTTTATCTCCATAAAGTTATTTCCGGTAAACATATGACCGTAATCCTCATTTGTTCAAAACTATATACTAAATTGCATGATGCCTTTGTCTTATCACTTGAGCGGGTGAAATAATTTGAAACAAAAGAGGGTAGCCTAGTAAATTGCTTTTACTTAATAGTAGTAAGAATCTAAATTTTAGATATATCTAGAACATATAGCTAGATTGAAACGAACACTCTTGAGTCTAAATAAATTGATAAATATTACAATTAAATTTTATTGGTAAATATTTGTGTGAATGAATTCTGATTAGATATTCACCGATTAATATATGGATTTATGAACTAAAATGATAGGCTATTTAAAACTAAAGCAAGTCTGGTTACCTCTGTTGTGTTAAATGCGAGATGCTGAACATGTGATTAACATGTCAACTATCTTTGACAATATATTTTCCTGGTTTTATCTTTCAGTTTGCAAGGGTGTTGTAACAAATTGTATTAACACCCTTGCAAACTGAAAGATAAAACCAGGAAAGCTCTTCTACTCCCCAGATACCCTTAGGTATGCCCATTATTATCTCGATAATTAATTGGAGCTGTTATCCAAAGAACTACTTTGCGACTTTGCACTTATACATTTTTCGGAAGTTTCTTTACATAAAAAACTAATATTCTAGTCAGAACTTTGGATTTGAAAATGCGGCTGATTTTCGAATATTTAATCCCATCAATACTTTTCACTTCAAAACCTTGTAACTGTCCCTTAATAAATCTCTCTGTTTTTCAAGGTATTCCTTTAATTGATGGTGGAACAGTTCGTCTTCCGAAGCTGATTGGATTGTCGCGGGCAATGGACTTGATTTTAACAGGTATGCCACAATATTGGTGTTTGTTGGATACGATAAAAATGTCAGCTATCTCAAATGACTAGATACAGCTTAAGACTATTTTTCAGAAAAAATATTCAAAGGTCGCTCAATGTTATTGTCCTGTATGTAAATTTATTACTTGAAAATGGTACCATTGAGATTTATGATATACATGTGTTGCCGGCCTAGCTACGCGTAATTTGCGTACTTGGTGTTCGACGACAAACTATCGAATCAATCGATGTTTTAAAGTTTTAATAGATCGATAAAGGTATCTGAAATAGAAACAATTAATACATGCCATTTGATTAGATATATAATCAAGATAATAAATGTATGCATTCAAGTGGAATACACAGTAATAATGACTAGCGTTGCATGGCGGCGTGAATATGACTCGCAATAAGTTATTTCAATAAATAACTAATAAACACAACCGTAACCGTCAGATGTCTTAAATAATAATACAAACAATTGACAGAGAACATAAATAAAAGATTTAAAGTAGTTACCTGCAGGAATCCAAAATATCCCACACAAATAATATAATTGCAATTCAATAAATGCAATGGCTGTCTGAAACGACTTTCAACAATCAACTGAATATCGGAGGGAAAGTGAATGATTGGTTGTTACGTGCGCGTGTTCAGAATAGGTTAGATTCAACTATATGTTAACTATAAAACAACTAAGACTACAGTCTAGGTTTTATATCAGAGCTACCTAAAACTACTCGACACTAATAACAAATAACTAAATAAGAATTTATACCCTGTGACATATTCCCCCTGCTTTAGAAATGTCGTCCCGACATTAATTTATATTATGTTCTATAAATTTATAAAACTTGCGGTGATAAAACATAAACGTTCATCACGTTAGACATACTATACTTTTGTTCGTAATAACACAAACGAAATGGTAAGTATCCATCAAACATTTTATTATGTGAAAATGAATGTACAATAAATTGCAAATTTTATAAAGACACATATATACATCTTTTTAAAATAACACTTTATTACTTATGTCACACTATTGTCCATTAGCAAACACTTCACTGTATCTTCTCACTGGTAGTATTTTCCCTTCATGTATAGTATGAACCCGCAACGTACAAGTTTGGCGACTTACGTTGGCGGTTCGAGCGGCGTATGGGTACGCTTTCATCGTCATACATGTATCTTGCGTCAGACCGTCGTTGTGGTATAATGTAC
>VMBQ01009490.1:13619-31987 GCA_007657795.1 Dreissena rostriformis
AAGATAGCAACTTGATATTTGGCATGCATGTGTATCTCATGTAGCTGCACATTTTGAGTGGTGAAAGGTCAAGGTCATCCTTCAAGGTCAAAGGTCAAATATATGGGTCAAAATTGCTCAAAAGGGGACATTGTGCATTGTGTTCCACAAACACATACCTTGTTTAATACTTGCCTAGAAAATCGTAGTGCTGATGCGATCTCATTTCTTGCAGCCCTAGGTGTGGCTATCACGCTGGCACATTCCCTCCTTAAGTTCCCACAGAAATGTATGAACATTGACCGACAGTCGGCCTACTACTCCTCGTACAATGCGACCTCCCTAGAAGATGCTTTGAAGTTTGAGTATGAAAATGGTATCCAAGTCATAGCAGAGGAGTCGGTGAAAGGTAGGCAAAAGAATTGCAATTGTGTCTCACTCTGTGAAAAGGGGGATTAATGCATATGCGTAAAGTGTTGTCCCTGATTAGCCTGTGCAGTCTGCACAGGCTAATCAGGGACGACACTTTCTGCCTAAGCGCTATTTTTGTTTAGAAAAGACTTTCTTTAAACGAAAATAATCATAAAGTGGAAAGTTTCATCCCTAATTAGTCTGTACGGACTGCATTTAACCCTGTTTTCTCAGAGAGGCTCAAATGTACGCTTAAAAACTGCGAATAACTGTGGATTATGTGCTTGATAAGTATTATTTGTATATTTGGTCTACATCAATAAAGCATTCCAAAGTTTTCTTATGAAATCGTTTTTCCACTGTCACCCAATTTTTGAATACGTTTTGGATACAGTATGTCTATTGATAAACTACAGCTAGATCTAAATGCCGTTAAGATTTGATGACTGGTTTGCTTGATAAACTTGCTTATTGATCTTATTACTGACTGGTTGATTGGTTTTTGACTGATTATTTGAAGTGAACTTGATTTTTTTCAGGTGCAAAACGGTTCACTGAAGGTATAGGAAAAGGAGGATCATTCAATCTAAACAAACCAAAATTGTGACAAAGTGTCAACCAAAATTGTGATTAAGTGTCAATCAAAATTGTGACAAAGTATCAACCAAATTTGTGACAAAGTGTCAACCAAAATTGTGACAAAGTGTCAACCAAGAGTCAACCAAGTGACTGTGATATTTTGCCAGTATTTGTAGCAGCTTCCATGGATGTAAACCCTTTGAGCGCTGGAACCGGATNGACTACAAAATTTCCCAGCATGCAAAGGGTTAACTTGAGGGTATTCAAGCAGCATAATGGTTGTGAATATTTGAGTTGTAGGAGGACTGATGTAAATGTATTTGAGATGTCAATGTTTTCATGACAATGTTAATTACATGTTTCCTTATTCATTATTGATATGATAATTTAATGTTAATGTGATTTCAATTGTATTTAATTTAGTAAATGTCTATGAGATATTCATGATGACAAGATGTTACTGTTTATAAAATGTCATAGACGTAGATATCTACGTCTCTGAAAATGCTGAAATTTAAATGCTTATGAGATGTCAGGGTTTATGAGATATCAAGGGTTGTAAGTTGTCAATATTTATGAGATGTCGATGTATACGAGATGTAAATGTTCATGAGATTTCAATTTTTGTTAGAGACCAATGTTAATGAGGTATCACTGTTTATGAGCTTGTTAATGTTAATGAGGTATCACTGTTTATGAGCTGGATAATATTAATGAGGTATCACTGTTTATGAGCTGGTTAATGTTAATGAGGTATCACTGTATATGAGCTGGTTAATGTTAATGAGGTATCACTGTTTATAAGCTGGTAAATGTTAATGACGTATCACTGTTTATGAGCTGGTAAATGGTAATGAGGTATCACTGTTAATGAGCTGGTTAATGTTAATGAGGTATCACTGTTTATGAGCTGGTTAATGTTAATGAGGTATCACTGTTTATGAGCTGGTTAATGCTAATGAGGTATCACTGTTTATGAGCTGGTTAATGTTAATAAGGTATCACTGTTTATGAGCTGGTTAATGGCAATGAGGTTTGACTGTTTATGAGCTGGTAAATGATAATGAGGTATCACTGTTTATGAGCTGGATACTGTTAATGAGATATCACTGTTTATGAGCTGGTTAATGTTAATGAGGTATCACTGTTTATGAGCTGGTTAATGTTAATGAGGCATCACTGTTTATGAGCTGGTTAATGTTAATGAGGTATCACTGTTTATGAGCTAGTTAATGGTAATAAGGTATCACTGTTTATGAGTTGGTTAATGTTAATGAGGTATCACTGTTTATGAGCCGGTTAATGGTAATAAGGTATTACTGTTTATGAGCTGGTTAATGTTAATGAGGTATCACTGTTTATGAGGTATCAATGTTAATGAGTTATTACTGTTTATGAGCTGGTTAATGTTAATGAGGTATCACTGTTTATGAGGTATCAATGTTAATGAGGTATCACTTTTTTATGAGCTGGTTAATGCTTATGATATATCACTGTCTATGAGCTGGTTAATGTTAATGAAGTATCACTGTTTATGAGCTGGTTAATGAGGAATCACTGTTTATGAGCTGGTTAATGCTAATGAGGTATCACTGTTTATGAGCTGGTTAATGGTAATGAGGTATCACTGTTTTTGAGCTGGTTAATGGTAATGAGGTATCACTGTTTATGATTTTGTTAATGGTAATGAGAGGTATTTGGATTATGATATATTTTATAAGATTATTGTTGATGCTTTTTAGATCGAAATGTTTTTAATACATATATATATAATTGGCCTTCAGATGTTGACTGTTTTATGTGCAGGTTTTCGAGACCCCAAAATCTATAGGATATCAGTCACTTGCTTTCAAGATTTGTGAGATGTAAGTCAATTGATGTCATTGTTAATTTAATGTTCGCCGGTCATATGAATTTTCAAATATTGCTAATTTATGAGGGCTTTTTAAATATGTTTTTGTGTAAATACATGTACATAAGTACGATAATTATAGTTTTGATTAACAGAACATTAAAGTTGTAATCACATCACATTTGTTGAATTTTTAGCTCGGCTGTTTTCGAAGAAAACCCGAGGTATTGTCATAGCCAGCTCGTATTCCGCCGTCCGACGTCCGCGTCGACCAAAAACATTAACATTGGCCATAACTTTTGCAATATTGAAGATAGCAACTTGATATTTGGCATGCATGTGTATCTCATGGAGCTGCACATTTTGAGTGTGAAAGGTCAAGGTCATCCTTCAAGGTCAAGGTCAAAGGTCCATTTTTTTATCTTTTTTTTATTCAAAACTGCACCCACAGCCGAGCGTTGGCATCCGCTTGAAGGTGCTCTTGTTATTCAATCATGACAAAGCTAAAAACACTAATGTTGTTGTTAAAAAATGATTTGAAAAGTTATGCACTTGTTTTTATTATCCCCCGCCAAAGGCGGAGTCATTTGGCATTGGCGCCGTCCGTCATTCCGTCCATCCGTATGTCACAAAATTTTGAAATTTGCGGGGGATATCAATTCAACGACTTTGCTCGTTCACTTAATATGATTGTGGGTGATTGAAAGAGACTATTGACAAAACAGTTGTTGCAATAACATTGAATCAAGATACACACAAACAATCTTGTATTATTCTGATAATATTTTATTCTTGTTTTTAATACGATATAGATCAGCGTCTATATATGACCGATGTTAACATTGCTGTTCACAAAAAAAATGTTAAAATTTCATTCAAGTCACATCAAACGAACAGACAAGTTTATTATTTTCCTACAACTGCTCCACCTTCGGTCAAACTGCAGCAGTAGAAGATGACGTCATTAAGCGCTGTGTCGTCACCGCTTCCCTGGTTTGGCTCGATGCGCGTCTTGAGGCCGCAAATCGCTGAGCCTGGTATAAAATGAGAGAAATGTTGTTAACGACTGGTTTGTGGGTTAGGGAACACGTCATTCGCGGAATGTACCAGACCCTTGAATGGAATCGCAAAATATCTTAAATTTAATAGATCCGTTTAAGTGAATACTTGGTGAAGAAACATTGATATTCAATGGTAAGAAATTAGCTGAAATGATGATAAATCAGAACCTTGAAACACACAAATCATATAAGGGTTTATTACGTGGTCAGCCAATTAATTGGTTGTTGGGATCTTTGCTGTTGACGACAAGTAAATTTTAAAAGATTTTAATAGACGGATTCGGGATTTGCCACTTAAAGTTTCAACTCCACCCTTTAATTTTCAAATTAATCTAAAATCACGAACATCAACACGTGCGCTTTTGACAATCAAATATCGATACAAAAAGGCACGATACAAAAAGGCACGTGTTTTTTTTTGTAAAAAAAATGTTAAACCGCTTAACACCTGATGTGCAAATGCGATAATGAGTAATATTGCAGGCTAGTTTATATATGATTAACATTAATGGACACTTATTTTACTTATTTGATTATGCTTAACCTCTGCTCTTATTAAATGACGTTGTCGTTGTGACAATTATTTTAAAATACACAAACCGCACAGGCGCATAACCCAGGTGAGCGACACGGGACCGTACTGGCTCTCTTGCTTGCAATGAGCGTCTTACTTTAATAAGTGGAACCATGTTCTAGTATGAAGAAGTTGTCCCCTGTTAGCCGGATAGATCAGCTTAGTTGTTAGAGCGCTGGACTACATAACGAGTGATTCCGGATCGGCAACATACCTTGTATGGGCCAGGCAATCATTTCTATAGCCATTCTCCCCTACCTCTAAAGTATGGGATTCTTCAGTTACTGACATAAGTATGTGTACTTAGAACTGGCTAACCAGCGTTCTCAGGAAAATATGAGTTTTCTGACCGCCATGATATGAATGAAATACATGTACTGTCGGTGAAAACGGCAACACAATCCTAATGAACAACAAACAAAAGGCAACAAACACCACATCTTTGCCCGTTCTTACCATGGGGACAGAAAGAGCTCCAGCCTCCCCAGGCGCCCGTGAAGCTCTGACCAGGATCCTTGTTCAGGTCCTGGACGCTGTCGTCTGCCATGTTTGTGCACTTGAACTTCACCCAGCCGGCTGCCGTGTCGTCAAGGCGACCTTGCTGTTGGCGGGAAAACCGGCAAGTGATCGATTGCTTAACTTTTGTATTCTATGACGACATTTTTAGAAAAAAAACGACAAACGGCTAGAGGAGCTGCATTTTTGTTAACTTATTTATTTTAACTCGCTTGCATCGAAAGCCTAAGGCTTATTGAAACGCTATCAAATCCGTTTTCTGGGAAGAACCAGTACTTGATGTCTTTGGGGGAGAGCTAAAGAACGCCCCCATAGGGTTAGGGATCGAAGCCGTTACCTCAAGGTCGCTAGGTTGACACCATATGCACTACGCCACGACGATCTATAAGTGGTTGCTCGCATTGGTAAATGGCGGTGGCGCCCGTTGCGCTCGAGAGATCCTGTGTTCGATTCACATTCTGGAGCTTTATGATCTTTCCACAAAGTAATGATTCTACACAGGAGTCGAGCTTAGCTTTTATATGATTGATAACATTTCTTATAATTTAAAACGATTGATTTAATTCCTTTTAAAACACACTGGTTCAGTATTTTACAAACTAATGTTCACTATGATGACGTTATATCGAACGTATTATTGAAAATTATAATAAAACTGTTTACGGGTCCTTCCACTTCAAGGTCAAACGCCGTCAGAAAGGCGGCGGTTCCTATTGGCTGGTTGCAGGTCACGCGACCTTTCCAAGCACCAAACTGACTCTGACCGGAAGTGACGCTCTTCTCTCCGAAATGACGACCCTCGATGTCCGAACAGACGAGTGCTATCGCGTTCAGCGACGTGTCGTCGCCCGTGAACTGGTAATCCTCAATCTGATATGAGAACAAGAAGCGTCACATTAATATATGAGCCTCGCTGTGGGAAAATGGGGCTTAATGCATGTACGTAAAGTGTCGCCCTGTATTAGCCATGGCAGTCCGCACAGGCTAATCAGGGACGATACTTTCCATGTTTATGCTATTTATTGTTTAAATGAAGTCTCTTCCTAACGCAAATCCAGTAAAGGTAGAAAGTGTCATCCCCGATTGGACTGTTCGGACTGCATAGGCTTGTCTAGGACGACACTTAACGCTCATACTTTTAACCCCTTTTTCTCAGAGCGAGTCTGCATAGGCTTATCTGGGACGACACTTAACGCACGTGCTTTAAACCCCTTTTTCCCAGAGCGAGGCTCAACAATCACTTTCGATAACGTAGAAACAATGCAAGTGAATATGGGGAGAGAGAGCTGGTCGAATGTAAATATACGTGTTTGTGCGGAAAGGAAAGAACATACTAGTTAAAAGAAACAAAACAGTTGGCAGGGTCAATGTTTTCATGACACGGCGGAAATAAAACGGAATGTATGAACTTGAGAGGAAATAGAATAAAGTGGTATGACGCCCTCACAATAAAGATTCATAGTCGAAATCGCCGGGCAAAAGACCGCTTGAAGCGCGACAACAAGGCGTCTGCATACGAATCAACCACTATATTCAGTACTATTTGCAAGAATCCGAACTCAGAAATATAGAGTATTCCCTTATTGCCGAGACCTATTATGACCCGCCTGTTTCAGAAGCTTAATGATGAGTTTTATGACATTCGGTTTGTCTACTGCATATGCTTTAAGCGGAGTACCATGCGGCGGGGGATTGCCGCCTACCGGAAGTGAGTAGATCGTTGCAATATGTGTGTAGAAGCAAGAGAAAACTACATTGAATGGTTCAACAAAGTACAATTCTAATTACATAGGTAGGAATATGTTTAATTACCTTATCAGCTATAAGAATTAAAAAAAAAGGTTTTCATCGTTAGGAACTCACAGTGCCTGTATTAAAATATCGTAAATCTGGACTCTGAAGGTGCGAAGTTCTTAAAGGGCATGTTTGATACAATGAGTCGTGTTCTGAGAAAACTGGACAAAATGCTTGTGCGTAAATTGTCATCTCAGATGAGCCTGTGCAGTTCGCACAGGCTAATTAGGGACGACAATTTCCGCGTTTATGGAATTTTTCGTTTAAATGATGTCTCTTCTTAGCGAAAATCCAGTTTAGGCGGAAAGTGTCGTCCCGGATTAGCCCGTGCGGACTGCACATGCTAATCTGGGATGACACTTTACGCACATGCATTTTGTCCAGTTTTCTCATAACGCGACACCAATGTGCATATTAGTGCCTACCTTCATGTCGTACCCGACCGCGAACTGGTGTGGTGGACAGAACTCGTCCGTGGTCCAGCTACCGTACTGACCCCCGTTAGCCACCTGGATAGCCGAATATGCTTAATATTTGCAAACAGTAAAACGACCTAAAGTACTGGACATTGGTTGTTGTCAGTTTTTATCATTATTATTATAACATTTATTTTTTTACTGTAAGCTATTCGCCTCATTTTCTTTAATACCTGTTCAATAATTCCCCAAAGTACGTCTATCTATCTGTTTGTTCGCTCAAAGTTGCAATCTTGACATCCAAAAACGAATGTCGGGAAGCGTGTCGATCACGTTTTAGCATTTTTGCGATCATGGTTATTATCTCAGAGTTATCAAGTTGTACCATTTCGAAAAGAAATGTTTTTCTGTATTTATTGAAAAAAAACGCACTCAATCATGTTTCGCTATATCATACCAAAACAACAAAAATCCTCATATCATCCAATGCGAATTATTAAAAAAAAAAACAGCAACAACACAAACAGGACCAACCCGAAGCGTTTCCGTCACCGCGCGCGGGAACTGCGCGTGACACGTCCATAGCAACGTAAGCGAGGTGACGACGTAACGTAACATCTTTATGAATAGAAGCGTTTTACAACTTCTTAATCTGAACTTAGCGGCGTATGAGTCTTCTCAAGTGTGTCCTGTGTTCTCAAATGAATTCGTACTTTAATATCTTATCATCTGTAAAAGTCACATTGTTTTAGGCCAGAGTTTTTCGATTTTTACTTTTAGTTTATCGGATCTAATTATCCAACAAATATTCATGATCAAATAAACGTAATTCCGTCCATGCAGACGTATTTGACCGAGGCTGGTTTTGCATGAGCGAAAACTATCAATCCGCTGCGTTGTGTATAAAATAACATATTTTATGATTATCTACACATGTTTTAATTATTAAGGTAATAGTAATGAGCCAATGACTTCGATCTCACAGAGAACAGTTGAATTCACACATTGTTTGGTGTGGTTTTTTTTACAGTTATTGGTCGTCTTTGATAGCGTATTAGTGTATTTTCAATAATGTTATTGTATTTTTACTGATATTAAACGAAATAGTGTGTATTTTAATAATTAAGTATATTAATGATGTATAAAATAAATGATACTCGGCAATTCCATCAATGCAGTCTCCGTCCGGATATTTAAGTTGTCATATCATATCACGAACATATGTGTCATGTTCTGAGAAACTGGGCAAAATGCTTGTGCGTAAATTGCCATCCCAGATTAGCCTGTGCAGTCCGCAGTCCGCACAGGCTAATCGGGGACGACAATTTCCGCTTTTATGGATTTTTTCGTTTAAATGATGTCTCTTCTTAGCGAAAATCCAGTTAAGGCGGGACGTGTCGTCCCGGATTAGCCTGTGCGGACTGCACAGGCTAATCTGGGACGACGCTTTACGCACATGCATTTTGCCCAGTTTTCTCAGAACGCGACACATATTGTATCCGAGTTGTATGTGTTATCAATGATGTATATATGCGCACCTGGTACATTTACGAATCAAGTTCTAATCTGATCCGTTCTGTTCTATATTGAGTAAAACATCATTAATCAAAAGGCCGGCATCCGGTAAATCAGTTCATATTTTTTTTATTAAATGCCACTTCCGCATTAAGTGGCCTTCTTTTTTACATTTTAATAAATGCCAACGACACAAACGGTAAAAGTTATCTGGCCTATATGATGTGCGTAATAGTCGTTCCCATATTGCAAAATTGCGCGATGTCCGTGACCTTTTGTCAGTGGAACCGCTGTTGTTTTCAGTACTCAGAGTTTTTCATTCTTAGAGCATGCTGTCTGGTTTCAATCACACGCTGCTCGTTCATATGTCATTGAGCACTATCAAAATATCGGTATTTGAAGCACAGTTATTTCTCTTTATGCTGGAATAGCAATCACTTTATTGCAATATTTCTAATTATTTTTATTTTGTTGAATTGTGTACTGATCATCCAGTTAATGCTGTTTCCGATGGAATTTTCTCTCTCTTTTTTGGCAAAAATATAGCATTATTCATTGAAATTCTGTCTTCACAATACACAATGATATACCATTTATCAACTCCACAACGTACCCTGTCTCAAAAACTGACATTTAGGATATAAGTTTAAAAAAACACTTAAGAACTTATCTTTCGCGCGTGGCTTTTATTTTCTCTGTTATCAAAGTGCCACCCGTTATCGAAGTACCCGCATGATCAGCGGGTTGTAGGTTTTTCTGCCATTTCGGAAAAAAAAGTTAAAAGCATATTGCCTGAATTCAAGTAACAAAAAAAACAACAATAACAACAAAACGATAACAACACATAAAAAAGGGGCAAACACACTAATAATGGAAGACCCTGTCCACCGACAATTTAATACATGATGGCAATACTTCTCGTGAAAGGAAATTACTCAAATTACGCTGAAACCTATTCCGTTTGTTCATTAAATTATGTTTTATGCTCGAAAGAGCTTCGCGTGAATTAAATATATACTTTGCGCTTGGTGGCTCGTAGCGTACCTTTTCCATTTACTCTATTTATTATTTTTCTTTAGTAAAACAAACAACGTTAGCAATACACAGTTATTACTCAAACTTTACGAAAGTTTGTCAGAACAATTACCGTCAAAGTTCTCTAGTCTTAATTTTATGATTATTCATTTTGACCTTTTCACAACTATGCATAAGATATATTTTCATCTATTTATATTTATACATCTTCATATAATACAAAATGTTTTAATCTCTTCTTAACAACTCGCTTAAAAGCATCCAATTAAAAAACTGAATGTGACGATGTTCTGGTCATATTTTGCTCTTACACGCATTCTGCTTCATCAAAAATAAACGATTTAATTGTGCAAACAAAACAGCGTAGCCGCCAATTTTGTTAATATATTCTACAAAATATCCACACACAAAAATACGCGTTCAATCTAAAACCGTGCAACTGTCCCTCTTTATCTCTCTGCTTTTCAATGTGTACCTTTATATGGTGGTGGAACAGTTCGTCTTGCAAAGCTAATTGGATTGTACCATGTCGCGGGCGATGGGCTTGGTTTTAACAAGTATGACACTGAATTGGTGCATGTTGAATGAGATCAACATATTTGAGCCACGCTCTGTTAAAAGGGGGTTTAATTCATGTCAGCACAGGCTAATCAGGGACGATACTTTCCGCGTGTATGATATTTTTCGATTTAAGAAAGTCTCTTCTTAGCAAAAATCCAGTTTATGTGGAAAGTGTCGTCCCTGATAAGCCTGTGCGGGTCTCTTCTTAGCAAAAATCCAGTTTATGTGGAAAGTGTCGTCCCTGATAAGCCTGTGCGGGCTGTACAGGCTTATCTGGGACGACACTTTACGCACATGCATTAAACCCTCTTTTCACAGAGCGCGGCTCATATGTTATAACACATGCCATACAGTTTTTGTGCCTCTTTCGAAGAAGGCGGCATGTCTGTGCGTCTGTACGTCCGTCCCGCAGTCCGGTTGTCCGCCAGACAAGTATTGTCTCAGCCATAACTTTTGCCACATATTGATGTACATGTACTTTAAAATAACTTGGCACAAATGTAAACCATCGTAAAACGACGTGTCGCGCGTAACACCCGTCTCCCTAATTCAAAATTCAAGGTCACACTTGTATTTAATTTCGGTAGATAAATTTATTGAATATTTGTAACTAAAAAACCGAATTTAACTATAGTATTGAATCTACGAACATACAGGCCTTATGTCGAAATCTCGCGGGGGATTGCACATGGGGTGTGAGGAGTCAAGTTCAAGGTCACTAATAGTAGATATTGAAGAATTGTTGAAAATTGACAGATTGTAATGAAACGTGATACCTAGAGTTCTGATGTCCAGAGATTGGACATCGGATGGGTGTGATCAAGGTCAAGCCACTATTTTACTGTTACTAAAACAAACATGGTTTCGGCTAAACATCTCCATAAAGAATTGAGCTGTAATGATGAAATCATATATATATATTGTACAGAAATGTTATTTTCTTAAACGTGTGATGAACAGTGGATCAAGGTCATTGTTAGTAAGTTAGGAAAAAAATGCTCCCGCTCAAAATCAAGGTTTATGTGTTTCGTAGGATATTGTTAAAATTAGAAAGAAAAAAATAAAGTACTTGCTGCTCAAATAACTTACCTATTACTCAAACAGTTTAATTAAAAAAAGTCAGATACTCAGACATAAAACAATAACAATCGAGCGCGCTGTCCTCCGACAGCTCTTGTAATTATCGGTGTTATGTTTACGATAGATCAGTATCTAAATATGAATGGTTTACTCATAGCTGTTGTCAAAGTTTTATTGAAATTGCAATCAATCATTTTACAACAAAATACAACATAACAATCGATTATTTTCCGACAACTGCGCCACCTTCGTCTATTGCGCAACAGTAGAAGATGACGTCATTAAGCGCCGTGTCGTCACCGTTACCTTGGTTAGGCTCGATGCGCGTCTGTAGGCCGCAAATCGCCGAACCTTATACATTATTAAAGACGTATAATACACTAACAACTCCTTATAGTAATGTTATGTTTTCAGCAAAGTATTTGGTTGTTTATGGTATTTGTTTTGATAGAAAGCTTCGCTATAAAATACACGGAATATGAAGACATGGTGTTCCGTACGGGCGGTTTCGTTTGACCTCCGGATTACATAGGCGAGAACGCGAGAACACGAAAGAGCGTAATCACGATACGATGACCCGAGATCGCGATATAAGTATCGTGATCTCGCACTGCGATCCAATGTCTTCGCATCGTGATCGTGCGTCTTCTACGAAATACCGTTAGGGCCTGTCGGGCCATCGTGGTTTCACATTAAAATCCAGAGGGCGAGAATGCGAGAACGCGAGAATACGATGACGAGAGTGCGAGAATACGATGACAAGAGTGCGAGAATACGATGAAGAGAGTGCGAGAACGCGATGGCGAGAATGCGAGAGTGCGAGAATACGATGACGACAGTGCGATAACGCGATAGTACGATGGCGACAATGCGATAGTACGATGGCGACAATGCGATGGTCATATCGTACTATCGCCATCGTATTGTCGCAATCTCGTCATCGTATTCTCGCACTCTCGTCATCGTTTTCTCGCACTCTCGTCATCGTATTCTCGCACTATCGTACTCGTATTCTCGCATTCTCGCCATCGCGTTCTCGCACCCTCGTCATCGTATTCTCGCACTCTCGTCATTGTATTCTCGCACTCTCGTCATCGTACTCTCGTACTCTCGCATTCTCACCATCGCGTTCTCGCACTATCGTCATCGTATTCTCGCACTCTCGCCATCGTATTCTCGCACTCTCGTCATCGTATTCACGCAATCTCGCATTTTCGCCCTCTGGATTTTAATGTGTAACCATTATGGCATTTACGGTTTTCCGTAGTCTTCCCCCTTGTTTATTCGAAGGTAGACAATTCGAAAACACGATGTTTTTCTTATAATTCTAACTCATCTTATTCAAAGTATGAATTTTTGAAATCACGATACGAGTTAGTTAGATTACGATGCGATGTCGTGAAACCACGATGGGTGATTACAAGAATACGAATCAGATAGAGTAACAGCGATAGGATATTGTGTTATTAATATTAATATCGGTGATTTAATATTTCAAATCATTATCTCGCAATATCGCATCGTGATTTCGCCTATTCGTATCGTGTTCTCACCCTTGCTTTTTGAAACAAATAGGTTACCTAACGGGACACCGTACTAAGTTGAGTACTAGTATGGCAATCATCCTCTATCTACTGCCAACATATGTCGGGTTTATTACTGATATTGCACCGCTGGAATGTCTCAGAAACATGTCTAGCATGGTTAAGGTGAGCGACACGGGATACATTGGCTCTCTTGTAAAACGCGTAGATTTGGCTTTACAAAATGGAACCATATACGAAAAGTGTATCTTAATGAGCCTCGCTATGGGAATACGGGGCATAATGTATGTGCGTAAAGTGTCGTTCCTGATTAGACTGTGCGGGTGATACTCTCCGCTTTTTATGGTCTTTTTTCATTTAAAGTAAGTCGCTTCTAAACGAAAATCCAGTTTAGGCGGAAAGTATCGTCCCAGATCAGCATGTGCGGACATGCTAATATAAGACAACACTTAACGCACATGCATTAAACCCCGTTTTTCCAGAGCACGGATCAAATCTATTTGTCCGTTCTTACCCCGGGGACAGAAAGAGCTCCAGCCTCCCCAGGAGCCGACGTTATGGCCCGGGGCCCTGGTAAGTTCCTGGACGCTACCGTCCGACATGTCTGTGCACTGGAACTTCACCCAGCCTGCAGCAGTGTCGTCCAGGCGACCTTGCTGTGGGTGGGAAATCGTAATTGGTCAATGACGAAACTTTGTTGTAGCTGATAATACATGTTCGACCAAGAGACAAACGGTTTGAGGTGTAACATTGTTAATATTAGTAGCGGTTACATGAGAACATAAGCAGCTCTGTACAAGCGGGTTCGGTAACAAAATGGTGTCCGGATGCACATAACAAGACAGCAGATCGGTGAAAATACATACGGAAATAAAATAATTGTATACAAGCCGCGTCATGCGAAAATGGGTCTTATGTCATAGACAGCCAGCGCAGATCCAGCCAAGACTGCGCACCTGCGCCGTCTGGATACTAGCTAGCCTAAATTGGTGAGTGGCAACCTTGTCACAAAACCACGAAAATTTGCCATCATATAACAGGATCGAACTTATGCATGTTTAAAGCCACTGGCTCAGTATAAAACACATGAATGATGACGGTTCAATATAATTGTATCAGATCGAGCAAATGGACTAATACAAATTATTGAAAGGTAAAAAAAAAACGTTTACTGGTCCTTCCACTTCTAGGTCAAAGGCCGATAGGAAGGCCGCGCTTCCTATTGGCTGGTTGCAGGTCACGCGACCCTTCCAGTCGCCAAACGGACCCTGGCCGGAAGTGACGCTCTTCTCTCCGAAATGCATACGCTCGATGTCCGAGCAGATGAGCGCGATTGAGTTCAGAGTCGTGTCGTCACCCGTGATACCCTGATATGCCTCGATCTGAAATAAGCAAGGCAACCGCTGTATTAAAAAATAGTTTCATAGTTTATTTCAACATACATTAGGCTTTAAGCCCATGAGTACACACGTATAACACAATATATTCACAGAATTTTTAACAGAACCTAGAGGAAAATCTTAATACAACAAATTTGAATACACTTTATCGTAGTTTGTATTTTATATTAAGTAGATAAATAAATGAAATGCATGGAGGGAAACTATCGATAATATAAGTCAGCTCTCAATTTAAAAGCTTGAAAAACAAAAATGGATAGATTTCGTACACAGTTTTATTGTCAGTCTGTTAGAGGTCAATACACTTGATCATGTTTGTGTTCATCCAATAATATTTATTTATATACTGCTTACGTAAATTAATAAACATTGGACATTCAAGTAAATACTGAAATTCGTCCTCAAGAACTTTACAGTTACAATATCAACGCCTATGATACCCTGATATGCCTCGATCTGAAATGAGCAAAGCAACACGCTGTATTAATAAATATCGACGCCTATAACGTATAGTGACTGTTGGTAAGAAATGAGAAAGAAACATACATGTACATAAATTGGAATATATTGAAAAATGGAAGGTTTAACAAGTTAAATGAGTAATAATTTGTGCATTGTAAATTTTCCTCGAGACTATTCCCTGTTAGACTCGCACATGGGGGTTTAATAGTTTACTCGAGACTATTCCCTGTTAGACTCGCACATGGGGGTTAGTGCACTCGAGACTATTCCCTGTTAGACTCGCACATGGGGGTTAGTTTACTCGAGACTATTCCCTGTTAGTTTACGAATTTTGATGCATCTATTACGATTGCCTGCCACACCAGTAACTTGCGTACGATCTACCCCTGATATGTGCCTCGCTCTGTTAAAACGGGGTTTAATGCATGTGCGTAAAGTGTCGTCCCCGATTTGCCTGTACAGTCCACACAGGCTAATCAGGGGCGACACTTTACGCTTTTATGATATTTTCGTTAATAGAAAGTCCCCTCTTGGCAAACATCCAGTTTGGGCGGAAAGTGTCGTCCCTGATAAGCATGTGCGGACTGCACAGGCTGATATGGGACGACACTGTACGCATTTATGCATTAATCCACCTTTCCACGGAGCGTCGTCTGTTGCATATACATACAGCGATGCAGCCTTGCGGAGAGAAGTTAGATTGCAGCTGAACGAGTGCGTATGATGGAAGTAAATACTCGTTCAAAGACTAACAAAGAAAAAAAAGTAATAATATATTGAAATCAGCTCAGCAGTACGACCTTAAATACGCATTTGGAATAGAGATTTAAAGGATTAAACCAATTATCTTTCAAAATGCATCGTAAATATGGTCTATTTAATTGAGGACTGGCACATGGCAGTAAAGTGCAGTGTTTATGTGTACGTACCTTCATGTCGTACCCGACCGCGAACTGGTGTGGTGGACAGAACTCGTCCGTGGTCCAGCTACCGTACTGACCCCCGTTAGACACCTGAATAGCCGAATATTCGTTATAATCATAATGAAACTGTTGAAATTACCCCATGTTATGTACATTTGTAGACAAAATATTTATCTCTAACATCAAGATAGTTTCGTCTCTTAAGGTGTAAGCAACATTAAAAAAAACAACTTCAAACTGAACAAGTTTCCAATTACGACGTTTCAATTATTTTATTTACTGTTTATTTTAAGTTATTAGGTACATTTCATTGGGTTTCTCTGAGTTGCGATCGTGCTCCCCAAAGGTTATTTTTCATTTAAATGACTACTACATGTACAAATTGTTATATTCGTTTTAACTATAGTGGTAAATAACATCATTTATAAGATAAAAAAGCATTGTAATGACTAACGTTTATGTATATCAACTCGTTTAGTCTCGAAAAAAATGTGTTTTTTTTATTAAACACGACGATCATTAATCACAACCATGTCTTCGGATATCAATCCAATTAAAAACCGTATACAAATATATTTACTTAAGGAACACACAAAATTCACCAACCCGAAGTGTGTCCGTCACTTTGCGAGGGAACTGCGCGTTACACGTCCAAATCAACGTAAGTGACGCAACGCAAGAGATGTAACGTACGAACATACTGTAATTTATTTAATCGTAATTATCACGTTTGTCAAAAAGCTCCTGATTTGAGTATCAGCCTTCTATTTAGTGCTCGCAATGTTCTCATATGAAGTAGTGTCCTATTATCTTATCGTCTCTAGAAGTCACGTGATTTTAGGCCAGAGATTGTTGATCTTTACTTTACTTTAAATCTTCCGGTTCTGGTTAACCAAGCAAATATTCATGAATAAATAATGAATTAATGAATAAATAAGTAATCAAAGTGATCATAATCATAATAGAAATGATGACCATCGAATTTGGTTTTGTTGCTGTTTTTATTGTTTGTGTATTAAACATATCATAATGATATTTCGTACAATGTGAGTAATTTTTTAATGCGCTCATGCCAGTTTAGGGCGTTTTACATTCAGAATACAATACGCATATGCACATTTTATGCATTTATGCCTAGCGTCTAGAAAAAAGGCCTTGGCAAGCAGGGTAGACCCAGATGAGACGCCGCATGATCAGGGTCAGCGCTGTTTGCTTAAAGGAATTTCTGTAAGAAATATTCTAAATATAGAAATAAATATACTAGACATCCCTAATTTTGGAAATAAATTGATCCAATTTAGAAGGATGGGAGAGTCCACTAGGCATAAATGGGTAAATTATAACCGTGAGTAGCGCTTATGCGAATTGTGATCCGTATTCAACATGTGCTATATGTTGCCCATATTTTATCTATATATGCCTGGGTGTTATAAAGCTTAGTTTTGTTCTGTTCTTGATTACTAAATGCAATGGACTCAAATGCCTTTTATATGGTGTGGTTTTTATTTTCTTAATGTTATGTCCTGAAAGCTTAAGATAAATGTTATATGCGGAACGTTACGGAAATCTTTACAGTCTAAAATCATTGATTAGATTAAGAGTACAGCCAACATTGGAAATTGAAGAATCGAAGTGCGCAAAACCATGACGACAATCTTCTCGGAGTTACGCGAAACATTCAGCGCCGATCGCTCGTTGATTAACAAAAATGATTCCCTTATATGTGTCGTGTTCTGAGAAAACTGGGCATAATGCTTGTGCGTAAATTTTCATCCCAGATTAGCCTGTGCAGTCCGCACAGGCTAATCAGGGACGACAATTTCCGCTTTTATGGAATTTTTCGTTTAAATGATGTATCTTCTAAGCGAAAATCCAGTTTGGGCGGAAAGTGTCGTCCCGTATAAGCCTGTGCGGACTGCACAGGCTAATCTGGGTTGACACTTTACTCACAAGCATTATGCCCAGTTTTCTCAGAACACGACACATATTTGCATTATACCATGTCGTTTCCATTGACCCGTTTTTCGAACAGTCAGTTAAGTATGAACAAAAAACATCTGATACCCATTTGGAACGTAATATATAACGAGATATGCAAAGTTCACAGACATTCATGTCCGATATATAGACCATATGTCGGATGTTCTAATCTAACCTGACAATGTGTCTGACAGGCACTTGCATGTTTCGCGGAATCTGCAGAGACCTGTTTTATTCGCATGTTGCCCTAACGATTGTAGTGAGGTGAGTAAATTCCGACCATAAACAATAGTATATTTCAAGTTGCCGTACACTATTTTCCCGCAATGTGATGTGGATTCAATTTCTGTAAGTTTTGTAACTTTTCGATCGATCTTCTTTCCTGTATATTTTTGTACTTCCGGTAAATTAATGCTTGAGTGGATTGTCGCCTACGGAATAGACCGGAAGTTCTTTCGTCCGCAACGTGCTGATTGAAATGTCGCAAACTGCAAATAGATACACGCCGAAGGTAATAATTAATTTAAATGTAGATCTATCTGACATGCAATTCATTGATATTGAATGTATGGTCATAGCCTAGACAAAAAAGTTTATTGCTAGCTAAAAAGTATGATATCTTCTAAAAGATTTTTTAAATGTCAAAATTGAATTGCCATTCTCAAGATTACAATTGTAAAAGATTG
>VMBQ01009491.1:0-14692 GCA_007657795.1 Dreissena rostriformis
ATAATGTGTTATTGTTTTTGTCATATTGTTTTCATCTTATCCCCCAGTAATAAAAATACTATATATTTAAAAAATTGTATGCTTGACGTGCATAATTTTCGGTTTCGGAAATTTTATTTTCGTTGTTAAAAAGCATTTAGTATAATGAACATGCAGTACTTACAAACACTATCAATAGCGCTGCTGTCCACATTGTCACGTATTCCTTAAACATTTAGCCAGCAAAATGAGAACACTACATTATTCAATGCAGTCTATGTACTTCATTTCGTATCATAACGGAAATTGTTTACACACGTTTTTCCAAGAACACAAACTTTTTTCTAGAAATTGAACAGCTTTCCCGAGAAATAAGCAGTCATTGGCTTCTGGCGATTACGCAATCAAATTCAAGATTTTGTTCGGCAGGTGGCTATCCAAATAAACACAGACGAAATTGCACTTAAAAGCGTTCAGGTTCGTTTATGTTTATTTTCACATGCTTTTCTGTGAAAGTAAAGATTCTTAGAAAAGGGAAAACCGTTTTCTCTCTGGGTCGAGTGCAAATATAACCTTTGTCAATTCCACACTGGGGTATTGGGAAGTTATTTTTACATTTGTAGTTTGTATTTTGTAAAGAACATCAACTTATAAAAACTCAAAGAACTCATAAGTGTTATCCGTGGGTTTTGAAATAACATAAATCACATAATTATATTCAATCAGCTGTCGAAGATACAAATATGATCTCACATTGAAGTAAACAAGTATCCTATGGGCTAATGTATAAACAAACCTTCAGTCGCCCTGACTTTTAAATACATAACAATATAGTACCGTTAAAAAGTTATTATGTTTGTCTTCTACTATGGTGCTCCGCATAGATAATTGTTTATGGTACGCAGATTCGTACTATTCATTTATGTTACCGATTTGTTAAGACTTCGCGCTGAGGATGTACATGCTTTTTGACTCTCGGCGCCTCTTACACAACACTACGCATGCATAACGCCCGCTTTCTAACGATTCTTCGTAAACATAACGTTACAAAATAACGTAATATTGTTACTGAAGAGTCACTGATTGTTGTCGTGTTGCCAGCAGTGCTTTTCAATCGGCCTAAATGAAGATGAACTAATATTTTGGACGAAATTGACTTACGTGTTTTCAATTGTTAAACAGAATGATTCGTATACAAACGGTCGTCAAAAACAAAAGCGAGTCGTTGATGTTACAAAAAAATCATTCAAATAATGTGTTATTGTTTTTGTCATATTGTTTTCATCTTATCCCAACATCAACGACTCGCTTTTGGTTTTCTTGAAATTTTAAGTTAATAACATGAAATCAATAGTTAATGAAATTCAATGTTTTCAATGCGGCTTTTCCTTAATTTATGCTGTGCATCTCACATTATGGAGAATTCCATGGTAAGACAAACTGATAATTTCACTCTAGATTATACAGAACAATATTTATTATCATATGTAATGTATATGAGCCTCGATCTGTGAAAAGGGGGTTAAACGCATGTGCGTAAAGTATCGTCCTAGATAAGCCTGTGCAGTCCGCACAGGCTAATCTGTGACAACACTTCCGCCTAAACTAGATTCTTGCTAAGAAGAGACTTTCTTTAAACGAACAATATCATAAAAGCCGAAAGCGGTGTCCCGTATTAGCCTGTGCGGACTGCACTTTTCTCACATGCAATCAACCCCCTTTTCACAGCGCGAGGCTCATACATTTGAAAAGTGCTCGAATGACGACCGTTTGTATACACATCGTTTTGTTTAACAATTTGTTTAACAATTGAAAATACGCAATACAATGCTTTCAAAGAAATAGTTCATCGACTACGGCGTTGATTGTAAAGCACTGCTATCTGCACGAGAACAGTCAGTGACGCTCTATTGGTCATTTTCGGCTCGGGTACTACTTAAAAGTATCCCGGGTACTCTTACGTATACAACAATATACCCGGGTACGGAAAATACACTTTAAGGCACCCGGTCAATATTAGACTGTACCCGAGTTATATTCCTGCCCAAAATCCAATGTCGTAAAACGCGCTACCGATTACGAAACAAAATTCTCAATGACCAAAACCTGCCTCAACATGCTTTTTTTTAGTGTCGGTTGCGGTAACACAGTGACTATTTAACAGAATATTGACATACATATGAACAAAATTAATTAAAAAGAAATGAGCCGACAAACACCAATTTAGCGTTTGTATTCCCGGTAACGTTTTAGTATATTTTCCGTACCCAGGGTACATTGTAGTATACTTAAGAGTACCCGGGGTACTTTTGATTAGTACCCGACCCGACAATGACCAATCGAGAGTCAGTGACTCTTACGTTATACATATGACGTTATTTTGTTACATTATGTTTACGAAGTAATGAAGCAAAGCGGGCGTTATACTTGCGTAAAGTGTTGTGTCAGATAATTTGAGGGTAACAAAGTATATAAACCATACGATGGATATCTTTAAAAATCGGTCTCATAAAGGAATAGCTCGAATATGTGCACGATATTATTATCTTTGTGGAGTTCAATAGTAGAACAAACAAAAACATAATAACTTTTAACGATAGTATATTGTTATGCATGTAAAGTCAGTGTTTGTATGTTTTAAAGGTCAGGGCGTCCGAAGGTTTGTTTATACATTAGCCCATAGGATACTTGTTTACTTCAATGTGATACCATATTTTGTTTCATGATTTAAACATATTTTTCTGCACGTTTAATACCATATATTTCTGCACGGGACGCATGTAGATCTATCAGTTTTCGTTTACAACCGATGTAATTCATTAGTATCTAGGACAGTTAATTGAAATAATAATGAGATTTATATTATTTCAAAACCCATTGTTCACACATATGAGTACTTTGAGTTTTACAAGTTAATGTACTTTAACAAAAAACACAAATCTTTACCTTCACAGCAAAGCATGAGAAAATAAAACTTAACGAAAATAATAAAAATAATAATATTTAGTATAATATAATATAAATATATTTTTTAGTAAAAAAATACTAACTACAAATAACTTCCCAATATCCCAGTGCGAAATTAACAAAAGTTATATTTCCAATCGACCCAGAGTGAGCAAACGGTTTTCTCTTCACTAAGAATCTTCAATTTTTACAGCAAAGCACGTGGAAATAAACCTTAACGAACCTGAACGCGTTTAAGTGCAATTTCGTCTGTGTTTATTTGGATAGCCACCTGCCAAAAACAATCTTTTAAATTTGATTGCGTAATCGCCAGCCAACGAGAGCTTATTTCTCGGGCAAGCTTTTCAATTTTTAAGAACAAGTTTGTTTTCTAGGAAAAAACGTATGTAAACAGTTTCCGTTATGATAAGAAATGAATAACATAGACAGCCTTGACTAATGTAGTGTTCTCATTATGCTGGCTAAATGTTCTGGGAAAACTTGAAAATGTGGAGAGCAGCGCGATTGATAGTGTTTGTAAGTAGTGCATGTTAATTATACTAAATGCTTTTTAAAAACGAAAATAAATAACTAAGAAAACCGAAAGTAATGCACGTCAAACATACAAATTATTCGTTGATCGCATATACTTAATTTTTTATTTTATTTTATAGTTTTGTTATTGGTGGATTAGACATGAAAACAATATGACAAAAACAAACTTTAAAAAAGAATTTTTATGTTACAGCAATGACTCGCTTTTGTTTTTCTTGGAAATGTAATTAAATGAAATTCAATGTTTACAATGTGGCTTCTTAATTTTATGCTGTGCATCTCACATTATGGAGAATTCAATTGAAAGACAAACTGATCATGTTACTTAAGATTATACAGAACATTTTTTTGTTTATGCTTTCCGTGATTTATAGAGAAATGTCGGTGAATTAAAACTGATAATTCACTGTTTTAAACAGTGAAAATTAACAGTGAAAATTATCGATAATTTTCATTGTTTTACTGGAGCTATTTTTGGCAAAAATAATCATTTGTAAGCATAAAATAAAAAGAAAATGTGTTTGATTCGATGGAATATCGATTTTAATTCACTCGTGATCATAGACAAAATATATTATCTGTGATCACTCGTGAATTAAAATCGATATTCCACCAAATCCAACAAAATTAATATTCTCTATATTATCATATTAAATTTATATATTTGAAAAATGCTCGAATGACGAAAGTTTGTTTACACATCATTATGTTTAACAATTGAAAACACGTAATGCAATTCCGTCAAAGAACGAGTTCATCGACATTGATGCCGATTGTAAAGCACTGCTATCTGCACGACAACAGTGAGTGACTCTTCAGTAACAATATAACGTTATTACGTTATGTTTACGAAGAATCGTTAGAAAGCGGGCGTTATGCATGCGTAGTGTTGTCTAAGAGGCTTCGAGAGTCACAAAGTGTATACACCCTGAGCTTGAAGTCTTTACAAATCTGTGACATAAATGAATAGCCCGAAACTTCGTACCAGATACTTCCATTTTTGCGCAACTCCATTGTAGATTTTTTTTATTTTTTTTACCAAAGTATAACGTAGAAAGTAATAGTTTCATTATTAAATTTGCTAAAACTTTTGTACAATAATACGTGTTATATAAAGGATTACGACGAACATTTCACGATGCTTCAGGCTCTGAAATTGGGTCAGGGACATTCAGCAATTGACGATGTGTTCCAACAAGTTCAGGAGGAATATGACGGTAAATATATGCATATAAACAATAGTTTTTTGTCTATACACAATTATATGGTGTATACACACAATAATATTATGTATTAAAGGGACTTGTTCACAGATTTTGGCATGTTTTGAAATTTGTCATTTAATGCTTTAAATCGATAAATATAAACATCAGAACTTAAGAGCTACGATATAAAAAAAAGAATAAAAGTCAAAAAAAGAAAAAAGAAAAAAAAAAGAGAAAATAAAGTTAACTACACCAGGGCTCGAACCAGTGACCCATGGAGTAAAAGCCAAGCGCTGAAACCAATCAGCCATCCGTCTTCACGTACGTTTGTGTGTAATTCAGAGTTTATGTTCGGGTCGATGTTGATACATAATGTGCGGACCTGACCATCCGTCTTCACATGGGTTGCCATTTATTTTATACTTTGTATAACTATCCACGTGTTGTTACAAAATATAACGATACCACAAGAAATCGAAATTTTTAGATCGTTTCGCGTGTGAGACGCTTTATAATTTTATAAATTTCTTACGATGATTTATCGTAATTGAAAGTGTATTTTCAGTATAAGTCTGCGGCATTAATATTTTTTCGCACGCTGATGTATATTGTTCATTTATTTTTTGAATCTGTGACAAAACAAGGCCTTTAACACACTTATAGTTTGTATATTCACACTTATATTATGTATTTACGTAGTATTGGACAATTAATCAATATTTCAAATGGTGTAAATTGCCTTTGAAACGCGATCAAATGTACTCTTATCATTTCAAATTTTTCTACTCATTCCAGAAACGTCACTTTTTGTATATGTTTATTTAATTAAATTATGTTCTTGAACTTTATCCAAAAAAGAAGTACTACTGTTAATCATGTTCCTATCTGATAACACAATTTTAGCTCCGCCCATTTTTGTGATTTTCATGCTACTCTGCAATGTTAACTAAATCTTAATTCACACCCAATTGGAACCTTTTTGACAAAAAATGTCGATTAAAAAGTAAACAAAAATCGAAAACCGTTTTTAAATAAGGGTCATTATGATGAAAAAATAAACAAATAGTACAAACATACGTGAAATAGTACCTGAACGTAATTGGAAACGTAATTTAAAAAATAAATAAAGTTCAATTTAAAGTTCAACAATCGTCATGAAGAGTTTACCGTAAACATAACATAACGTGCATGTTAAAATGCATGATTTGAAAGTCTTACCATTAAATCCAAAATAATGAATTGTGATAATTAAGTGTCAATCATTGTTAAACTTGTATGTTTGTTGTGTTGGCAATTGAGTAGCACATCTTATTGTACTACACAATTGTGTTTATTTTGCAACCATTAATTTGCCAAAACGTTCGTTAAACATCTATGTAATAGGATATGAACACGTCATGCAACTTATAAATTTCGTCATTTCTTTACCATGCAATTATTCTGCTATTCTGTTTGAAAAAATGATGAATTGAATTTTATTGCGCGCTTAACCCCTTAATTTCAATTCATACCCACATGACAAACGTAACACAGGTTCAAACTGCAACTCCTGAATGTTTGCTTTCCTGACCCAGTTTATCATACCTGTTTCCTCAAGAGTAATCGTCAGTATTTCAATATTTAATGCATCCTTTCATTGCGTTACAAGTAAATTAAATTATTGAATTCTGCTGATTGTGATAATTAAGCATCCGTATGATTGAACATGTTCTGTGTTTGTTCAGTGGTTTATATCACACATTTGAAGCTAACTGTTCGTGTAGGCTGCATTCTGTTGTGTGCGTGTGATACAATATAAAACGACACAAGTTTATTTTTATTATGCCTAATCACACGACACGTGCCACTTTCTCTCTTCAATTTTGTGTTTATTGATTTAATTAATATGTGCTAAAATGTTATTATGTATGACCTTATCTAGAACTCTTTCGAATATGTGTAGCTATGTTGAAGTCACCAGGAAGTCTCATTTGCTCTCGGTATATCTATATAAATTGTTTGTTTGTGGTTTTATTTTATTTTACTATTTCTGAACATATTTTTGAAACAAAGTGTGCATTTCAGTGTGTGTTTTGATTGACACATTTTGAGTTTAAAAAGTCGCATATAGTAAATAGCTTCATACAATTCTGTCTTATGATAACAGTATGATATCGGACTCGGCAAGCCTCGGCCTTCCTACGCCAACGTCAGCCTCCTCCGTTATCAATCTGTAATTATACGCTTCTACCCGACCAGGTTTCAATTCCGCTCCTGGTGCATGTGAGTATGGTTGGTGGCAACCATATCTGACTGGTGGGGTTTCCTACGGGTACTCTGATTTACCACCACAGAACAAGACCACACACAAATCGAATATCTTTCGGTAAAAAGTTGGATATATCAATCATGATTCGAAATTCGTCTCAATTTTCGTGAGTCTTATAGGTAAGCAAGGTGAGTTACTGGAACAATCCAGGTCCTCACATTATGCAGCCGGAAGGATCTCATAATCTTCGGACTCATAAAATACATACATATTTACAGAAAAAAGTATAGTTGTGCATTTGTTCATGCTTTTTGTTTGTAAAAATATACAAATAATGCAAACAATATGCACTACAAAACTACATATGAAATTGTAAAAAGAAAAAAAAAATATGTTCAGAAAACAAAATTCCTTGAATGACATGTCACGGTCAATTACAAACTGGTAAGTGTTGAAGCTTAAGATATTGTCAAAAATGACATAAATCATACGAAATTAATTCATAAAAAAACATGTACATCGATTAAGAGCATGATGTGTTTACGTCTTCGTTAATTGCAACGGCGTACTTATGTTTTAATTCTTCTTTTGAACTTGTAGTGCAAAAAATATACCCCTTGTCCGCTGTGTAAATAGTCAATTTTATACCATTTTTGGGATGGTAGCAGATTGAATTTCACTCTGCTTCCCACTGATTTATTAGTGTCGCATCTGAAAATATCAAAAACAAAACACGCTTATAATCTATAAATTAAAGCTACGTCAATTTGAGTACAATACATGATTTGTAGTATATATCATGTACAATTATATATGAACACAGATCATCATATTTAAGTCATGTAATGTAATAAGTCACTATTAGAGCTGTAAATGTATATAATATCAAATGATACCTGTAATATAAATACCGTTATTTAAACATGAAATTTGCTGGAAAATTGAAAATGAAAACAAAAACTGAATGTCAACAATAAATCATTTAAATACAACAATAAAACCTCTTATCCTTGTAAATTACTGATATAGTTATCAAATCAACGCAGGGATGTTTTAACTCGCTGATGAATGCAGTCATTAGCTGACTTTGAAAGCAAGGCTGTAGTTCATTACTGATGCACTAAGTGCTTAGCCAATCTTTATGAAAATGTACACAAATGTTCCTTTAGATTTCCTTTACCAAACATATGCCCATGGTTCCGCGTCACTGCACAATTTGGCCGCCATAGCTAAAAATTGAAATATGTCTTGAAGCCGTCTGCTTCTAATCAAACAATTTCACAAACATTTTGTTAGATACTCCAGGGCAAAAATGATTAAAANGGGATAACAATCAGTATCGGATTGGTTCCTAGCTACTACCACCCGACATGGTATAACAATCACTATCATATCCACTTCCTGCAGTCCATTTTGACTGTGACATAGATTCTGGCCTTGTATAAGAATTTCGGCTATGTCCTGTTACTAAAAGTATTTGGCGACATCGAACTTACTCCAGGCCCACTTTTGATGTTATGTGTTAATTCTTTAGTTTCGCGTTAAAGTCGAAGTCCATGTAAAACATCGTAAACGTCCTGTTGGTGAACTATATAGCCCACCAGGCTCAAATAATACTCAATTGGAACAGAGTCTTCAGAGGCTGATGATATCAGCCTGTAAATCATTGTTACAGGTCCAGTGGCTTCTGCTGTCAATATAATCTTGAATTGTCCCGTATAATTTCATAATCCAAATCATGGCTTGTCTATTTCAATCCCTTGAAAACTGACATTTTCCAGAAAGCGCACAAATCTATATATACATCACTTGTTATTGATCCTTTTCCGATCACATAAGCCAAAACTCACACTCATTTAGGACTGGTTTATATCTGACGATGATGAAAAACCCGGAGCCTTAACTATATATTATTAATATTCTTTTTCTAGAAAAAATATACATTCCGTTCACAATACCACTTTTGGACTATATAGACATCTTCTGGGGCAACTGTTCTTCCATATTAAAATCTGACTTAGAACTTCAAGTTAGAAGTTTTCTGGTTCGAAACTGTTCGTACCAGGCTCTAAAAGATGAACTAGAAATAACCTTCCAAACGAAGAAGGAAACATAGCCTGATGCAAGTCCACAAAATGCTAAACAAAATATCCGCCAACCTCCTCCGAAAACATTTTATATTTGAAACCTAATTCTACTATTGCCTCTCAGGCCTGTGATCTTCGATCCCAGTACAGCAAAAATGAAATACACATTCGTATACAAACTATTTCCTTCCGTCATCTATCCGACAATGGAATATGCTTCTTCCTGACTTTAGAAATTCTTCTTCCCTTGTTTAAAAAAACTCCAAGATATCCCTTCGTGTCCATCACGTATTTGAAGCTACTAAAAGATTGAGTACAGAGATGATGCTGATACGGGCGTGGCCTGATCAATTGGGACCTCTACCAGAATAACAATTTAATTGTTCGTTTTTTAATTTCTTTACAAACACACCTTAGCGTTACTTAAATGGCCTTTCAACTTGTCTTAGACACGTTGATTTGCAGGAAATATTGGGTCATAGAATGATGTTTTTAATGAAAATCGGAATAAAGGCAAAACAAAACACCTCGCAGCGCTTACCTCCACTATTGGTTAACGATAATCATTAGAATAAGAACTAAGAAGTAAAGTCCTTCTAAAACGATGCAGGTTTTGTAAATGATCTAATGTAATACAGAAAGATTCGCGTAAGGAAAGATTAAAATGGTTATAGGAAATAACAGTTATTTTTTCATAGTCGTGGATCTATAATAGTTTGATGCATAAAGGTCCTGAATATTCGGCCATAAAGAATTTTGTTACTTTGAAAATAGTTTAATTTAAATCAGTGCCTGAAAACGAATAGTTTAAGAACAGCTAGTAAGCCTACTCTTGCGTGAAGACAGTGCGCGTTAAACTGCGATTTATGGATGAAACTTTCCATTCATGATATGTAAATATAAAAAAAGCAATTATTGATAGATGCTCTGCTCAACCGTGACCGATTTGACTTGCTTCCGACATGCTCTTGTCCCGTATCTAGGTTTAAGCTTGTTAACACAGGAAACGCGGGGATAGACATTCATTGCATTGTGAGAGAATGGAAAATTTCGTTTAAATTTTGGATTTCCATAAATTACACGAATGATATTGTCGCTGATGGTTTAGTAAGCAAAGACTCGCCTTTTTGACCCAATGTCAGGTTTATACAAGTTGCACGTATTCAGATTTGGTTGCTCCTAATATGGAGAATCTGTATGCGTTCTTTTTGCGCTCACATGAGCAAAATCTGGTTTTGTCACTGATGACAAAAAAATATTCATTAAACTTCCTGACAAATAACTCTTTTATTAATACATGAGAACGTTAATAACAGATTACTAGTATGTGAATATGTGAAATTCGATTTGAAAACCCTGCTTATCAGATTACTTTGACTCTTTAACTGTAATTTAAAATCCATTAAAGTCGAACTTGTGTTTTCAAAATCAATGTATTCCTTTTCCATAATATAAAATAAATTGAATCTACCATCGGTATATTAATATAATGTATCTTCCAAAGAACTGTTGTGTACAGACTACATACTTACAGCAAAATGTTTTTGGTTTGATACCAAAAATTGCGACATTTTGTTTTGTTTATTTTACTTGTTGTAAAGTACAATTTATTTCCAACAATAGTTTATACAGTTTTTAAAACGGACGGGGTTTAATTGTATGATAATAATGATGATGATTGGGATACATATGATGCGTCCGATGAAAGCCTTTTTATATTATAGTTTAATGGCATATTTTGCATTGTAAGTGTGACCATTGATGGTAAAAACTTATTTTATTTTACTTGAATACATATAATTCCGGTAATTGCAACAAATGGTTCTTTCGACTTAGATGCACCAACAATATGGCCACAATATCGTTTATGGTGTACGTGACGTGAAAATGTTTATCGGCATGTATTATTTATTTATTTTTAATCATTTATATACACCTATCCAATATTTTCTACTACATAGAAGAATGCTTTATTTTCTGAGCCCGCAACTTTATCGGAGAATAGACCATGGACACAAATTCCCTAAGTCGAAACAGTTCGTGAACTTTTAAATGATGCGTAAACTAATCGCTTGTACCGCTACACTTGCGTGGAGACAGTATAAAAACACGATATATGTGTAACCCTGTATATCTAGGTTAGTTATATTATTTTGTATATGTTTATATAATGTACAAGTCTGCAGTAAAATATGTATCTATCTTCTATCTATCATGTTATGTAAATTGAAATAAAAAGGATATAAATATTCTATCTATCTCATTATATAAATTGATATGGGCACTTATGATGCGTTCTTCAACCGTGACCGATTTAACTCATTTCATCATGCCTTTGTGCGGTTTGTAGGTCGCGGTTTGCAAGGAGCGCACATTTTTTCATTTATTGCCTTGTGACTCAATGTTGTTGTTTTTTTTATAGACATCCGGTATTTCTGTTACTACTTATACACGAGTGATATTTTTACTGATGGGCTCGATGTACGTTTAGTTTAAACCTATTTATTTTATTGCATCGAAATCCTCAGGATTATTAAAACGCTCTCGAGTCTGTTTCCTGGGCCTAGAACCAGTATTGGTGTCTTTAGGGGGGGGGGGAGATCTAAAGAACGCTCTCACAGTGGGGATCGAATCCGTGACCTCTCGATCGCTAGGTGGACACCATATCCATTACGCCACGGCGGCCTATGTTAAGACTAGCTGAGTTTATACATGTTAGATATTGATTTTTTTCTTATTATGAAAATCTATTTCAAACAATTTATATCACTCCATAAATCTTAGTCATACATTAACATTTAGAGCTTCCAAATGTAAGCACAATTAGATTTTTGACTGCTTGTAACTGGAGACATACAAACATATAATTCTTCTGATACAAAGAAAAACCTAGCTTCTTACATTGAAAATGGAACTATTCGTTGAAATTAGGATGGCGTCGATGAGCCTGCTGATTCCGGTCGTGAAGGTATGCTTAGCATTCTTGTATCGCAAATAGTTGGCAAACAAATGGCATGAGCTGAAGATGTGACTAAATGCATGTTTCACGTGAAACGGCTTTCGAGTCATTTATTTGCGTCTAACCTTCGTCGTACAGAGATCACCAGTGCTGTGACATTTTGCACGGGTAAATGCAATATTTATTTTGGGAGGAATAATTGTTTGAGGAATTTAATTATATAGTCGACATTGTTAGTATTGTAAGCGTCACCATATATGGCAAACGCGTGCGCTTTTCTGCGTACACATATTATTCAGCAAATTTCAACAACGGGTCAACGTATTTTTGCATGCCTTGGGTTTAATATTGCATATGTGCATTTTTTGAAAATGTGGTTACCGGTAATAATTACGTTGTCTAATAATAGCACGATAATACAACATAATATATGTTAACATAGCGTGCTGTATTACAGAAACCGCGTAATTAAAAGTCAAGAGGCATAATTATTCTTCCATCTCGTCTTGCTCATCTTCGCCAGATCATTACAATTCCCGAACTTTATACAAGGTCACACGTATATTATTTCTTTGTAACTCGTCTACGTGCGTTTTCGAAACCGGCAAACCACGCAGGAAAAACAACAAAGTTTAATAATAACAAACCTTATCCATGACAGTTTTTCAAATTAAACAAATGTCTGCTTTAAAAACTGTAACGTATCATCTTCATTTTGGAAACCTACATGAACGCAGGATATTAGTTACTGTCTATTTTTTTGTAACAAAGTATATATATATTCTTTATTCTTTAAACAGTTTGTTTGTTTTTTTGTCGTTTCGTATCGTTCGTCGATATTGTGTGTATTGTACAAACCGGTTACTTGAGTATAATATGAAGACTTTAATTTAGTCATGGATGGCTTTTTGTGCAGTAATGATGAAGGGGAAAAAGAAACATGACGATTGATAAGGATAATATAATGTTGAAATTTCAGTGGAAAAAAAAACAACAAAACTATAAATCTCAATAAATAACATTGTTATCATAATTCACATCAAGATATAATCCATCTGTTTCCACAATTAAAAAGGCATCCAACTCAATTATATGTACTTCTTGTGTTAAAGTTGCTCAACAAATAACATATTGACAATTTAACTGAACAATTTGACATCGCACTGTAAACATTACCACAACATTATTTACATTCCTCATGTGGGGGGGGGGGGTGAGTATTGGCCTTAATTATTTTTATAAAGAATGATATTTTCGTGAAGAATTTGAGTCATTCACCTCACCATTAATCTCCCGTATACAGCGAATGGTTTCAAGTACGTTTGCTTATGAATAACAACAGAGGAAATTCTTCAAAGAACCTCTCGTCGGTCAAAGCACCTCGCTATAAAAAAACAAAATTAGAAGTGTTTTCAATTAAAATAGGACGTGGTCCACGTTGTTATGTTCTGCTCCTATTTTCTGTAAATATGTAATTTACGATAATGCAAGAAAAAATGGTCCAAACTGCGAACTAGTCATGAATTATTTTAATAGAATTAATTTTTCCTTTGAAGTCGTGTGCTTGCGTATACATATTTGACATTCAAAACTAAATATTTAATATTCAAACTAGTATATCCATTACTAGCTGGCAACATTTCACGAGTATAAGAAAGTTATACTGTTTGACGTGGGATTAATAATAAAGGGTGATTTTGAAACAACAAAAATAGCATACGAATTGACAAATAAAATTAATGAGAAAACTAATAACAGCGAAACACTCGAATCGAGAATGAATCGCTACATCTGTGTGAGTGCCTCTTTAAGGTGGCGTTACATGTTATTTTTGTCCAGTGCACAATTTAAACAAAAAATGAAATGAGCCTAGCTCAGTGAAAACGGGGTTTATTTCATGTGCGTAAAGTGTTGTGCCAGATTAGCAGTCCGCACAGGCTAATCAGGGACGACACTATCCGCCTAAACTGGATTTTTGCTAAGAAGAGACTTTCTTTAAACGAAAAATATCATAAAAGCGGAAAGTGTGGTCACTGATTAGCCTGTGCGGATAGCCTCATGGTAATATGGGACGAGGCTTTACGCACATGCATTAAACCCCCTTTTCACAGAGCGAGGCGCAACTATTTTATTTCAAGCGTGTTGAGATTGCATTACGACTCTGCAACCTTATTCATCTTTAATGCAAATTCATTCATGTTTAAGCCACACACACGGCAATATTACGTGACCCCGATGTACTTTTAAATTGAAGTATCGGTATTGTATCGTTTGGAGTGACGAACTGAAGTTTAATTGATGTGCGATAAAATTGTAACATGTCTGTTTCAGGACGTGCGACCAAAAAGTAAAATTAATAAACAAGGCTAAAATAAATAAAGAAGGATATGTCATAAACAAACGCATTCACTTGTTCAGTTAATAAAATTTAAACTTTGTGTCATTAATCTAAGCAATATTGGTAGGTGAAAAGTGTTGTTTCAATATCACATAAAGTTTGCAAAGTGCTCTGCTGCAAGCAAAGCCACCATTCGAATGTCAGTGTAAAAAAAAACTGAAAAAGGACACTGAATCTCCCCTCCCCCACCTCCCCCACCTCCTTCATCTCATGCTTCTCCTCATCATCATCAACATCGTCTGCATCATCATCATCATCATCATCATCATCATCATCATCATCATCATCATCATCATCATCATCATCATCATCATC
>VMBQ01009491.1:18462-39734 GCA_007657795.1 Dreissena rostriformis
GGGGGGGGGGGGCAGATTCTGTTAATGTTATCATTCTTATTATTGTAATACTTATTTCAAACTATTCCAACCATTAGTTTTGTCAGTAAACTCATTTAATGACATTTTTAAAAATACGAAAATCCGTGAACAAGTCCAGTTAAACATTTTTCATTTGACACCATCTACTGGTAGATAAACTGCAACTATAAGTATTTCGCAATTATTCGCAATAAAACGCAACCCCAATTTAAATATAAATTAACATGCACAATTACTGTATAAACATAATTTCATCATTTATTGAACACTATTGAAAGGAAGCCGGGACACACGCTAAACTGTCAATTTGTACGTTTTGATCGACATTGGTCCGGTCAATTGCAGATTAGAATTTCTATTTATACACCGCTGATGTATGCGAAATTAAACAGTAATTGTATTTTATGATCGAATTAAACATTCTGTTCGTGACAAGCAATTAGAAATAATGTTAATTATTATCTTCATGTAAGAGTTTTTGTCGAAAAATGTATGCATATTTTTTTTGCAATTAAATTTAAAGTTTATTCCACAGATTTATGCAACATTTATTGTTGGACATTAAACCATTTGCGTAAGCCTGCATTCCCTGCCATTTGAATATTTTACGCAATAGGACATTCAATACTTCCGCTGCATAATTATCTCTAAAAACCGAGGTCGAAAGTGATCTTAGTCAGATACGCCGTAAAACACAATAATGCGTTTTAAAAAGAAGCATTATCTTTTTTTTCTTCAAAAGAAATAAAATACTAATCTGTCAATATTAAATTGTCGGAGCAAATTATGTAACAGGGGGTTTAGATATCGCTCATATTGTCAGACAAAGTGTATGTGCATTGCAAACTAAAACGCCTTCAGATAAATATGTTTTATCACGGCTCTGTTGCAAAACAAATTGATGGGCGATTCAGCAAAATGCCGCTTAAGCTGCATGAAGACAGAAATTAAAAAAAGCAAAGTATAGTTTTAAAATACTAGCACATGAGTGAAAATAAGCAAGTGTTAATTTGTTAATTTCTTTAAATATTTTTTTTTATAAATAGGTTGCTTGAAATATTAAAGGGGCCGTCCAACAGATTGGTAAATTGACAAAATTAAAAAAAAGTTGTTTCATATTCGCAAATTTTCGCGTTTGTTATGATATTTTTGAGGAAATAGTAATACTGACCATTTACAATGCTCTTAAATATCCATTATATGCATCTTTTGACGATTTGAAAACCTCAAAATCATAAAGCGTCGTTCGACGCGAAACGATTGAATAATTTGGAAAGTTCTGTTATTGTCGCTATATTTTGTAAAACTACGAGGATTGCTTATATATGGTATAAAATACGGCTATCGTACATACTTGTCAGGATGGCCGAGCGGTCTAATTGGTTTTTACTCCAGGACCCCGATGGTCACTGGTTCGAGCCCTGATGAGGTTTACTTTTTTTTCCCTTTTTAAATTGTATTCTTGTTTTTTAACTGCAGATTTTTAGGTCAAATGTTTGAATTTATCAATATAGAGCATTTAATGACATGCTTCAATACATGCGAAAATCTAGTGGACAGTCCCTTTAATTGCATTTAACTATACATTCTATGGGTTTTAAGCATAATATGCCGTTGACGTTTTGAGCAATCCAGTCGTGAAAGTTTTAAAGAAAAAAGTTTTAAATCATTTTTTTTTTACCAACGTCTTCAAAGTTTAAAAATACTTGAAATGGACGAATGTGTATTTTGCATAATTTTCGTGAATTGTATGATCACCAATTGTGTGTATACAATCTACTAATAATATGGCTTTTTGTTGCTTATTATATAGGCATCTGTTAATACAAGCTCTGTATTGCAAAATATATTTGCACTGTCGTCGCGTACGCACATGCAATAACGTGTAAGACACGGTAACATATAGCGACATTATCTGTTCGCCACCCCAGAATTCTTAGCTTGTTGAAGAAATTTTTCTGAAAAGAAGTTTGCGTATTGTCGTTTTGGCACCCTTCAAACCACCAACATGCCAACACGAATGAACGACAAATGTCATAATATTCGTATTTGCGCGTATAGCTGTTGTGCTATCGGTTTGTCGACCTTTAAACCAGCCAAACACTATTCATAGATAAATAAACCAACGCAGAGTACAATAGGTCGCCGTAAAAATAAATTACATTAAAGAAGAAAAGGAACATTTCATAAATTTAGTAAATATAAGTGATGGAGGAAAACACTACATAATCATTCATATTGTTTTTTTGTGTAACAATAATCCGTCTTTTGATAACTTGAATTGATTGTTAGATAACTCCAATTAATATGTACTCAATTATAATAAGGATCAAAGAGGATCACATGCGGTTTACCCACGGGCTGGACAGAATGTTTACACTTTATTTTTGCAAATATCTCAAGTTATTGAAATACAGTTCAAAAATCTTTAGTGAATAACAAAAATAGTTTTTTCTTGCAGTTTGTGCCGATATCTTACGATTTAAGTATACATCCTTGAATACGTCTGAAATCGGTGACAAAATATGTGCATAAAAGTGAAAACGAATGTTGTACACATCCAATTATTTGCCCAAGAACACAGACGTATATAATAAAGTAATTCTTGTGTATTTCACACTGCCAAAAGCAGCATAAAAACTGCTTCTTGTATGCACTTGTTGAAATTCTTAAGAAAAATTGTTTTAAAAAGTTATTTTCTAATGAATGAGTAAATGATATGAATTCAAATATCAACTAAAATCCTTCTTGTATACTAGATTTGAGCACACTATTTTACAAACACCAGATCATCGTAATGCAACTCAGAAAGAAACCGTAATGCAGGATGTAAAAAGCACCAATTACATAGTTTGAATTCATATGCAAGTGATAAGATAAGATAACACACACGTATTTTATTTTAAAATCATCACACTATTCTCTCTAGCACTCTTCTTTTCTATAGTTTGGTGGCTTACGACCTATTGTTTTCATGCATTTTATAGCATAAGAGGGTCAAGACATTTGCGTGACTTTATATATTGTTGGGAATGTGTTTATATATACGATTACTTTGTTTCATAATCTCAGTGGTATTTGTAACTGATCTTGAATCAACCAGTTTCTGAGGTTCGTATTGAGGAGGAAATTGACGAGTGCGTAACCGTTTACTACCGTAACGGTCAAGGCTTTGCATGGCATGAGATGTTTGAATGTCTTTTATTGTCGCATAACACTGTAATGAATTGAGGAAAGTTGGATGGAATCTTAAACGATTGCGTCTTGGATACGGAACATGATATCGTCCTAGGTAAAGTTTTTTCTGTACTTATCGAACGTTTACGAGAAGGTTTGGTGAGTGTCGCTACGGGACGATATGGATATAATTACTGGATGTTTGGTTAAATGAGACTTCCTTTAAATGAAACATTCCAGTCTGGAGGAACTATTTTAGGAACATGGTAGACACGGGTTTGTTACTTATTGAAAACACTGAAGGAGCTTTGATGAATCTGTTTCATGTCTGATTGTCTCTAATACAACGAGATCTAGACACGTTAGTCCAGATTTTGAATCTTCATAGAAATCGTCAACAAACAAATACAGGAACCCCAAGTGTTTGTCCATCAGAGTTATATCACCACCCGGAACTTTTTGATAACCCATTGTTACTCAATCGAACTTTGTTCAGTGTTGAATGGTTCAAAAATTTACATTACATACAAGGAAAAGAACAGAGTAAGTTCGGTTGCAGAGACATATTTCTTTTGTTCGAGAGGAACTATTTGAAATCGAATCAGCTTATCTTCAACAATTAGAAATAGTTCAATCCGCCCCGAAAACAATTATTAATATTTTAGCTCAGCTAATTGGCAAATTTTAACGGCTTTAATTAGATTTTTATCTGAACCATTTTCTGGCACCTATTAAACTTGTGGCTGGAATAAATCCAAGTTGTAAATAACATCAAGGTTCAGAACATAGCTGTTTGAGAGAGCGTATTTTTTAATGTTTACCATAATATAATTGTGTTTCATCTTCAATAGGCACGCTTAGAGGGAATAAAACGACTGTAATTTGTGAATGGATCAACGCAGCAAAAACTTTTGTCCCAATATAACACTTATTATATTGTATTTAAGTTGACTTATATTTATTTTTTATTATACCGAGAACTTAATTCAAAATTTACAAGCTGTCTTCATATCTTTATTTAGTTAAGATATATTTTTCAACGCTTGTATTTTTTTATGGAGATCAGAAGTCTCCACAGATGCACAGAATATACCAGTCTCTCAATCAAATGTTAATTTATCAACATTTGTATCAAAATATGTATACACCTAATGACAATCGTATCATAATTCATATATTTTAATTAAACAGTAAAAAAATCACAGTTCTTGCTTTATCGACTTTAGCGTCGTTTGTCTTAATCTTGAATTATTATTGACATACATTTTGGTACTAGTTTATGATTTTAGAAAGGCAGATATTGCAATATTATGTTTGCATACTCATGCAAGCGTGTTGCATCTTTACCCTTAATAAGTAATATGAGCCTTTTACACCACTTTAAGCTTTTTTCCACATATGCATTACGAAATGGCCACAATATTGTTTACGGTATACGTGAAGTGAAAGTATTGATCGGCATTTAGTATATGAACAAATCCCCTAAAGAGTAAGGTAGTAAAGACATTCATATACACCTATTCAATATGTTTTACAAGATAGAAGAATACTGTATTGTCCGAGCCTGCAATGTTATCGGAGAATAGACCATGGAGACGAAATACGTGCTATTAGATAATGCGTTTACTAAGCGCCTGTTTTGCTACACTTGTGTGGAGACATAGTGTATTATAACTACGATATATTTGTAAAACTTTCTATCAAAGTTATTTATATTATTTTATGTGTTTGCACAATGTGCAGTAAAATATGCATATATCTTCTATCTATCATGTTATTAAATTCAAATTAAAAAATGTATCTATCTTCTATATATCTTGTTATGTAAATTGATATGAGGCTCTTCTCAACCGTGACGGAATTTACTCATTTCAGCATGCCCTTATGTGGTTTGTAGTTCGCGGTTTGAAATGAGCGATAATTTTTCCATTCATTGCCCCCTTACTCAATGCAGGGACCTATACAAACATATATTTGTATAGGTCCCTGTTAAATCTTATTCAAGCATTAACATTTTGAGCTTCCAATGTAAGCACTCATAGGTTTTTTGAATGCTCGTAACTGATGACAAACAAAAATCTGCCTATTCGACATAATTCCTCTGTTGATACAACGAACAAAATTAAAATTAACTGTTCATAGACCTAATGAGGATGGCGTCGATGATCCTTCTGATTTCGGTCGTAAAGGTATGCTTAGCATATTGTTATCGCAAATAGTTGCGAAACAAATGGCATGAACTGAAGATGGGACCAAATGCATTGTTCACGAACACCGTCTTTCGAGTCATACATATACGTGCCACTTTCGTCGTGACATTTTGCACGGGTGAATGCAAAATTTATTTTTGGAAACATAATTTTCCGATTTATCTGATTACATAGTCGACATTTTTAGTATTGTACGCGTCACCATATATGGTATAAGCGTGTTTTTTTTCTGCGTGCACATATTATTCCGCATATTTCAACAAATGACGGATTTCTGCGCGTCTTGGATGTTCTATTACATATGCGCATTTCGTAAAAATTAGGTTAAATTTTACGTTTTCTAATACTGTCACTAAAAAAACAGAGCGTGTTATATTACAGATACCAAGTTTCAAAAGTCAATAGGCTTCATTATTCTTCCTTCTATCTTTCCATCATTCGCGATGTCATTATAATGCACGAACTTTATGTAAGGCACTACAAATCGTTTTGCTTTGTTACGCGTCACGTGCATGTTCAAACCGACCAACCACGCCACGCAGGAAAAACGACAACAAGTTTGATAAAAACAATACTTATTCATGACAGGTTTACAAATTTAAGCAAATGTCTGCTTTCAAAACCGTTACGTATCATCTTCATTTTGGAAACCTACCAGAACGCAGTATATTGTATAATTTTACTAGTTTCATCGGTTTTTTATAACAAAATTCAGTGCAAACCGGTTACTTGAGTATAATATGAAGCCTTTAATTAATTCACGGATGTGCAGTTATGATTTAGGGGAAAAAGAAACATCTCATTTATTGCAATGTGGGTTATATCTTGATCGGGGAATGATGATTGAGAAGAATACTATAATGTTGCAAAAACAACAACAAAAATATAAATCTCAATCAATAACATTGTTATCATAATTCACAGCGGGAAATAATCTAGCTGTATCCGCAATTAAAAAGGCAATCTATCTCAATGACATGTACTTCTTGTGTTTTAGCTGCTCAATAAATAATACACATTACCAATTTAACTCAACAAATTGACATTGAACTGTAAACATGACCACAATATTTTTTACATGATTCATGTGCTTGAGTAATATTAGGCCTTAATTATTTTCATAAAGAATAATATGTTCGTGAAGAATTTGAGTCATTCACCTCACAAGTAGTATCCCGTATACAGAGAATGGTTTTAAGTAGGTTTGCTAATGAATAAAACCAGGGTGAAATTCTACAAAGAATCTCTCGGTCAAAGCACCTCGCTATAACAACAACATCAGAAGTGTTTTCAATTTAAATAGGACGTGGTCCTCGTTGTAATGTTATGTACTTTTTTCTGTAAATAGGTTAAATACGATAATGCAAAAACAAATAAGACTGTACATGTATTACTGGTTGACGTGGGATAAATAATAATAAGTAATTTCGAAACAATACAAATATAAGAACTGACAAAAACAAATAATAGGGAAAAAACACAGCGAAACACGGCAATCCAGAATGAAATGCTGCACCAGTGTGAGTGCCTCTTTAAGGTGAATTTACATGTAATTTTTGTCAGCTCATTCATCTTTAATGCATACTCATCCATCTTTAATGCATACTCATTCATGTTTAAGCCACACACACGGCAGTTGTACGTGACCTCGATGTACTTTATACAAAAAAAGCCCGTTTTAAATTCAAGTATCGGTATGGCATCATCATCATCATCATCATCATCATCGTCATCGTCATCGTCATCATCATCGTAGCCATCATCATCGTCGTCGTCATCATCATCATAATTATCATCATCATCACCATCATTATCATCATCATCATCATCATCATCATCATCTTCATCATCATCATCATCTTCATCATCATCATCATAATCATCATCATCATCAGTATCATCATCATCACCATCATTATCATCATCATCATCATCATCATCATTTTCATCATCATCATCATCATCATCATCATCATCAGCAGCAGCAGCAGCATCATCATCATCATCATCGGACGCATCATCATCATCATCATCATCGTCACCTTCATCACCATCATCATCATCATCATCATCATCATCATCATCATCATTTTCATCATCATCATCATCATTATCACCATCACCAACATCACCACCATCACCATCATCATCATCCTCATCATCGTCATCATCATCACTTAAGTGTCTTGGATAGTATCATCATTACACAGTTTAAGTATTTAAATTACGGTTATTTTTAGTTTTGAATACAGAACACTATCCAAATAAACAATTAAAACAAACATTTTCAAATAAATCCCTTCAAATATGTATGTCCAAACCTCTTAACATAAACAAAAAATTCAAGAACCTATAGAATTAATAACCTTGTTGTTGTTCTTCTCTCTTGATGTGTTTGCCAATATTTTCTAAACTTAAGGAACAATTAATGTTAATTGTGCTTGTTAATTAATTTAACCAATAGATAAACCGTTGAACCTATTTTCCATACGTTGAAACATGATTCTTAAAAGGATTTAGTTTTAGATCGAATAGTTGCACGTTCGATCCCCGATTATGACGCATGTCACAGGGGCGATTCGGGGTACATAGCTTCTTCTGCACTGAAATTACTCGAAATAGCTGAATGAATAAACAAGATGTACAAATACATACATGTTCATCCCTTTTTAAAGTGTATGTTCATTCGCAAAAAACTCAACTATGCCTTTATATGGTAATAGCGTTAATTATCGAAATTTATGCAGATGATTAATTCTATAGATTGTACATTGGAAGGTTTGGCAACTTCATTTCCGTTGTGCACAAAGAAATGTCAAGGAGTTTCAAATTCCAAAATCCAGTTTTAAGCAGAAAAATACACACCCCGCCACTCGTCAGTATTTCGAAAACAGTGTTTATGTTTAATTTCAGTCCATTAAAATGCGGGCAGTGCGCTTTGAATATAACCGTCGAGTTCCGTATGCAGATTGTTCACCCTATTATGCAATTGGTAAATGAAATTTAAATTCAAATTTGAAAAATAAAGCGAGACAGATGTCCCAGATGATTGTATATAATCATAAGTGAATGCGAGCGTTGCCTTTATTGTGCTTTTCTTGAGTTAACATTCGGAAACCATTTTACTGTGTCAAGTCATCGTGACCTTGACCTTTGACCTAGTTACCTGAAAATCAATAGGGGTTATCTGCGAATCATGATCAATGTACATATTAAGTTTCATGATCCTAGGCGTACGCGTTCTTGAGTTATCATCCGGAAACCATTTTACTGGTTCGAGTAACCGTGACCTTGACCTTTGACCTAGTTACCTGAAAATTAATAGGTGTCATCAGCGAGTCATGATCAATGTACCTATGAAGTTTCATGATCCTACGCGTAAGCCTTCTTGAGTTAATATCCGGAAACCATTTTACTGTGTCGAGTCACCGTGACCTTGACCTTCGATCTAGTGACCTGAAAATCGATAGGGGTCATCTGCGAGTCATGATCAATGTACCTATGAAGTTTCACGATCCTAGGCCTAATCATTCTTGAGTTATCATCCGGAAACCATTTTTCTATTTAAGTCACTGTGACCTTGACCTTTGACCTAGTGACCTGAAAATTAATATGGGTCATCTGCGGGTCATGATCAATGTGCCTATGAAGTTTCATGATCCTAGGCGTGAGTGTTCTTGAGTTATCATCCGGAAACCATTTTACTATTTCTAGTCACTGTGACCTTGACCTTCGACCTAGTGACCTCAAAATCAATAGGAGTCATCTGCCAGTCATGATCAGTGTACCTATGAAGTTTCATGATCCTTGGCGTAAGTGTTCTTGAGTTATCATCCGGAAACCATCTGGTGGACGGACGGACCGACCGACCGACCTACCGACATGTGCAAAACAATATATCCCCTCTTCTTCGAGGGGGGCATAAATATTCATAATTGATTGAACACTATTGAAAGGAAGCCGGGAAGAAAGCTAAACTGTCAATTTGTACCGTTTGATCGACATTGGCCCGGTGAATTGGAGATTACAAATTGCTATTTATAGAACGCTTATGTAGGCGAAATAAAACAGTAATTTTATTATATGATCGAATAAAACAGTATGTCCATGGCACGCAATTAGTAATAATGACAATTATTATCTTCATGTAAGTGTTTTTGTGGAAAATGTATGTATATTTCTGTTTGAGCAACTTATGTAAAGTTTATTCCACAAATGTATGCAACCATTACTGGTGAACATGAAACCATTTTTGTAAGCCAGCATTACCTGAAATTTGAATATCAGCTGCATAATTATCCCTTAAAACCGAGGCCGAAAGTGATCTTAGTCAGATACGCCGTAAAACACAATAATGCGTTTTAAAAAGAAGCATCATCTTTTCTTTGTCAAAAGAAATAGATGACATAAATTTATGTCATGCAAAACTATTTGCGTCACCATCTGAAAGACTGTAGCGTCGAGGAATAAAACTCGTGAGCTTAAGTTTGGAATGGTGCTACTCTTTACGACTAGGGCATATTTTGAACATATGTTGCTATGCAAGTATGTATTAAACATTTCAAACCACCATACAGGTGTGGCCAATTATGACCCCACATGTATAACTTAAACAGAGCGGATACGCAAAGCCGATCTGGAGTTTCGCTGAACGCATATGGCATAAAATCTACTTTTGCATAACCAGAGTCGTACATTCGCCAATGGAGCAAACAACTTAATTAAAAAAAAATGTTTGTATTACTACATGGGCCATGCCATGGTATATTTAAGAAATAATTCATGTACGTTATAGTTTGTTGTCGAATATCCCACGGCCGGAAGTTTAGATGCGTAGGGATTAAATTACGAGTGATTTGAAACCACACATCTTAACTTCCGGCCGTGGGTTATTCGACAACAAAGTATAACGAACACGAATTATTTTGATTCGAACACGGGTTTTACTTAAAACTAAACAATGTATATTATTTTTCTTGTGTACTATTTTATGTGAAGTTCCGCCCACAAAAATAACTTTCGGCTGTTCTGTAGATCAGATCTTCGCCCTCAATAACAGCCAAACTGGATGAAAAAACGTGTCATTTCACCCGTCTGCTTAAATAAGAACAACAACTTGTGTAAACTTACATGTTTAAATTGTACACTTTTAATTCACGCAAGAGTACGCATTTGATTTCATAGCGTAGTATTTTGTCACGTGACTTTCATTCATAAAATACCGGATTATTACGCTGGTGTCAAATGTATCTGCATGTTTTGTTTAGTTACAGAGCGAACTTTCAGTGTATTAGCTCCGCCCATAATTATTGCAGAATAACCCATAGACGATTTTCTTCTTTGTTTATATGAAATTTGGCACGTGCCGTGTTAGAATTTTATATACATGTTTAAAAAGAAACAATCTCGTTCCCTGAGAATGGCTTGAACATCGGACTTGCTGCATGGTCACAATGTAGATATAAGTGTACATCAAATGAACACAGAAGACCAAAAATACATGAAATAATTTTATTGTGTGTTATTCAATTTTTCCATATTAAATATCAAAATACGGTTACGTACAATATAAATTACCATACCATACCATATGTTTTGGTATAACCAGTAAAATATAAACAAAGAGTGTAGCCTTATATCTTAATCACTCCTTGATTTGCAGTTCAGAAATCCCTTCGTAAAGCTGATTATGAGGATATTATGAGTCATGTCATGCGAAAATGGGTCTTAAGCTACAAAAATGTATATGTGGCCAGCGCAGCTCCAGACCAACTTATCAGACCATGAAACCTTGTGTGACTATAGTGGACAGGGTAGCTCCTGACCAGACTGTGGGAAAGCGCAGGCTGAGCTGGAGCTACGCTGGCCGCAACTGACATAAGACCCATTTTCTGATGACGTAGCTCTATTTCATTCCAGATATCATTATCCCGCCTTTGACTTACACATGATAACAGATCCATATATATGAATATGTACAAAACATGATAAAATTAAGAATCACAAAGTATATGTACAAAAGAGCAATAAAAATTTGCCGATCTTTTACATCTTAACATAGATCTAAAATATTCACTTATAAAACCCATCTCTTATTTACAAATACAATCATGATAACAACACAGCAGCAAATTCATTCACAAATTGTGTTCCTTTGGTAATAAACTTAAAAGTACACCACAACTCAGTGGTGTGACTAAAGAACCACCTCAGGGGAGGAAAATGTGTCGTGTTCTGAGAAAACTGGGCAAAATGCTTGTGCGTTAATTGTCATCCCAGATAAGCCTGTGCAGTCCGCACAGGCTAATCAGGGACGACAATTTTCTGCTTTTATGACATTTTTCGTTTTAATGAAGTCTCTTCTTAGCAAAAATCCAATTTAGGCGTAAAGTGTCGTCCCGGATTAGCCTGTACGGACTGCACAGGCTAATCTGGGATGACACTTTACGCACATGCATTTTGTCCAGTTTTCTCAGAACACGCCACAAATGACTTACAAGGTTCATCTTATAAACTCTTCAATTGTACATAGATCCTGCAAAGTTGATACCTTTTTTAAAACTTAGTTTGACATTGAAAGGGAGGAAATCAGCTAAAAGGAGGAAAAATCACCCCCTGTTGGAACTGATAATTTGTTTTATATGTCTTTTCCATAACTGATAGCATTGTTTTATAGGTCTCTTCTAATTCATGATTGTAGTCTAAAGACTCTATATTTTGCCATGACAATACAACTTTGAAGACATTTTAAATATTATAAATACAACACACAATACAAATTCTGTCCAGTCAAATTTAAAATCATTTTACACTTTTCATAAATATACATTTTTAATAAATTTACCTCATCATGAAAGACACAATACTTGCACATATTTATTTAACAATTATTTTGTTCACTTGTTAGAAATTCTATTTGCATATCATTCAAATAGCTATGTCTATTAAATCCAACTCATCATAAATGTTAATATTATGTTGTAAGTGCACCAAATTTCTTGAATTCAAGAACAGCAGAAAACAAATAGCAGCTGTTTTTTATGCTGGGCTAAAATATGCCGATATGGAATTATAGAAATGCAATGCAATTCCCAAAATAATAGAATGCATTAATTTGGCTATAAAAAGCAGTGAAAGCTTGATAGCCTTCATTATAATTAAGTTTGTGTGTAATACTTTTCACTTAAAGAAACATAACTGTGACAATGAGAATTTATGCAAATCAATTCTTTTTAAATGGTGTAAAAAAAATGTACTCTGAAGATTGTCAATCCTGCACCACAATTCTGCACTTTAAGTTTTAATAACAAAATATTAAAAAAACAAAACATTAACAATATAAAAACCAAGGTCATTCGAATCAAAGCTTCTAGAGGGAACTTTTAAAACATGTTCAAAACTTGCAATATGCACAATTTCTGGCACCAGGCCAAGTGAAATAACCGTACAAACAATCATACAGTTTGTAATAAATTATACAAAACAGTACCAAAAAAAGGCCCATGATGGACCTGAAGCCTCACCTGAGTTCAAGGTGAGCTAAAAGAATTTCAAAAACTTATGTGCACATGAAATAAACGTGCCTCAAACTAACGTGCTAATTGCTAGCTGACTGACTGATGAACTTATTTACAATGAATGACAAATGAACATCCTCATCAAAAACAACAGATTTACTATATTGATTAAGAAAACTGGTCTAATAAACATCACATTATATGGACATTACAAGCATCCGAGAAAAGCAACCTTTTGGAAAAACCCGCTATTCTGCTGGTACAAATAAAGATGACCCATTTATAATCCTTTCAAAATCACACACCATATCAACTGTTATTATTTAAAATAAGCTATCATTGGTTGATATAATGGGCCAGCGTTAATCGTACCTGGGGATTAGTGTGTTTTTCAAAACCAAATCTCAAATCTGTGATCAGTCTATGGAAAACCTGCAGTGCAAAATAACCAAAAATGTACTAATTTTATTCACCAACTAAATGTTATGCTATGTCACAAAGCTGAAAAAATCTCCATCACTTCCCACTTAGACTGGATGTTTGTTAATGAGAGACTTCCTTTAAACAAAAAATTCCATAAAAGGGAAAAGTGTCGTCTCTGATAAGCCTGTGCCGTCAAAAAGCCTGTGCCAATGGCACAGACTTATCCGAGTTGACACTTAACGCACATGCATTCAGCCCCATTTTGCAAGAGCTAGGCTCATCCCTCCTGTTTCATGTTTGCCACATTCTACGCATTTTATTCATGAACTAAATTATTGATGCTGTCACAAAGCTGAAAGAATCTCCATCAATCTGTCTACGCCTCGACGGGTTCTACTTGACAACCAGGACCTTGGTGACCTGTCCCTGGCGGTCGGTCGACACGTCCTGCAGTCGTTTCATGAGACTGGGACGCTTGGGAGACGAGACCCCGTTGTTATCATCGTCCTCAGTCATCTGCAGAGACCTTTTGAACCCTAGGCGCCCGTCCATCGTACCCTCGCTCTTGAGACGTATCATGTTGTTAATTGCTTGAAGGTTCTGGAAAAGAATTTGGACGAGATATATTTATGATAGGATATGTTGATATGCATGTGTAATTTATCTTCAAGTACACTGCAAAACACATAAGATCAACATAAGATCAAACATCTAGAGTGTGAACAAGCTGACATTTGTCGACAGAGGGCGCACTATGACTGCCAGACATAAGGTGATCACAATAGCTCAACATGAGTACAACATACACAGGTGAGCTAAAAAATTATAATTGGAAAATGAGAACAAGCAAGTGTATGTTCTGAGATAATATGGATTTCAGGTTCCATTAACCACATAAATACTTGATTTACAATCAATTTGAGGCAACTCTTTAATAACAGGCAACTTTTTAATAACAAAACCCTTGCACAGGTAATCTCCCATACTTTGTTGAATATATCTATCCTGTTGCTAGGTGCAACAGTGACCTTATAAAGGGATGACCAGATTTTTTTCCTTTATCCAGTCAACAGGAAGGGGCAAGGTTTATTAGCTTAGTAGTCCATTCTTATGGATAACATCATGACACAGAACTACTTTCAAAACATCTCTACTTACCCAATATTCCCATTATAATGGATGAGATTATTATTATTTTTTATGATTTTTTTATTATTATTTCCAATTAAAGTTTAAAGTGGCTTGATTTGATGAAATGCACATGACAGAGACTATGTGACCAATAAAGCTCTACTGACCCTAATGAGATTTGATTGCATCTATTTTAATAGAATGGACTGAATTACTGACAGACCTGCCTTGTAAACAAATTATTACATAACCACCATTGTTTGAAAGACCTTCACCTCAGTAAGCTTTAACCCCACAACAAAATTATGGTTAATTCTCAAAGCTACAGTTTTTCCTCCTTTATCAAACTATAACTTTATGGGTGGTCAGTAGTCGAGTGGTAAAACACTGGTCTACCATTCCAGCGGTCGTGGGTTCAATCCCTGGCCGGGGCACTGGACATTTCAGAAATGCTTCAAGTGTTTCCCACCCAACTAGAGATGTACTGGTATGAAACCCAGGTAATTCTCGCGTGTATCGGTGCTATACACTGAGCACGTAAAAGAACCAAGGGATCTATTCGCAAAGAGCTAGGGTATCGCACCCGGATTCCTTGTATCTCAANTGATCGGGGATGTACCGCATCTGTGGGAAGTTGTGTGGTGAGATGTAGAGAGAATGTCGCTGAGAGACCCGACGGGGAGAGGACGTGTGGCATCGAGTGGGCGGCAGAGGGGACAGGGGTGGAATATCCTGGAACATTATGAATAATAGCTTAGTGTTGAATACAGATTTTATTTGAATATCTCTGATTTAAGTAGGGTACTCTCAGAAAAAATACATAATTAAATGAACAATGTTTTTTCACCATTTTGGGAATGGGACAGGGACCTTTGGATAAGGATAAATCCCGTCATTTTGACTAAAATTAAGACATTGGGGTTGTTGGTTTTTGGAAAAAAATACTTTAAACATGAGAATAGATGTGTTCCTAATTTTATATTCACTAATGTCAAAGTATTGCAGCTGGATAGGGAGATGAACTAACAGTGAGATTTTTTATTTATTTATTTTTGTTTGGAAATTAACCTTCAGGTGGGAATTTTAAGCAATCATCTGGAAAAAATAAATACTTTTTAAGAATGGAAATGATACCAAATTTCTGCTCCATATGACACTGAGTTATATGATTTGAAATTGGTTTTTTACATGGCAAATTTCGAGCATTGAAATACACCATAATTAGGGTATTCAATGAATTTTTTCATATTCAGTTCATGTTCCATGCATTGATAGAAACTGTATCGCTGAGCTGCAATATCTTACCCCATTTGGATTTGTGGCTGAGAAGCGTGTAGCATATTTACGGATTTGTCCAACAAAAACCTGAAATAAGAAATCAGGGATAAATGTATGTAGACCAACACTAAACACCCAACAGCCAAACTTCAATGCAACCAAAACTCAGCAAGTGGGATGTGACAACAAGCCTGGGATAGCTCACATGAAATATGGACAATTGTGTCACAAAGCCCACCTAGCACACTCAGAAATCTTAGAATTATGCCCCATACACAATTGTGTAAGAAAATAAGCCCTAAATATAATTTGGTAATACCACTCTAAAAGAATCGATATGTTTTGGTCTGATAAGATGGCACAGGATCACACCTACCAAACACCAAAACGCTTCAAATTGGCACGGTTGTATGGTTGTATACTATTGTAACTATTTTAGGCAACACAACTGTCTGTCACAACAGGTCGCCATGGCGTAGTGGATATGGTGTCCCCCTAGCAACCCAGACATCACGGGTTCGATCCCCATTGTGGGAGCATTCTTTAGATCTCCCTTAAGACACCAAGTACTGGTTCCTAGGCCCAGGAAACGGCCTTGAGAGGTTTCAAAATAAGCCTAAGGCTTTTGATGCAATCAAGCTAAAATAAATAAGTTTAAACCAAACCAAACAACAAAACAGGACTACAAATTGGCGTGGTTATGTGGTTAAAACCTTATGTTGTGACTATTTTAGGCAACACAACACAACTGTCTGCTGAAAGAGTCCCACGTACCTGATTATAGAACTGAATGAGATCTCCCCTCTCCTCCCCAAACTCGAAGGTGGACTCGGTGCCCACAAGCCGCGTGGGGGTGGGAGGGTGGCTGTTGGGGTGGGGCACTGGCAGGGTGCTTGAGGAACGCATGGGCATCGTCTCTGAAACGGCAGATATCGCAACATGTACGTTCAGAATCTTGGAGTGCATAATTGGGAACAATTTCAAATAGTTGTATTTTAATTCAGTTTATAAGACACTTGATAACATATCACAGATTCTCATTTCAGATACTGAACAATATTATTTCAAAATCAAAATGAAGATGAACATTAACTCTGGTAATCAATATAAGGGATTCTTGGTCTGTTACTGATATAGCGGATATGGCTCATTCGCCACAAAAAGTCTGCCTGCCATTTGACAAAGCCAGTAAACCTGCACAAAGGTCAAGCAACAATTTCCAAAATACTGGCCCTTATGGCCAGTAGAAGATTCAGGCCAACTTTTTATTTCTATTCGACTGGTCAGTAAATTGGAATTTGGGCCAGTAACAGTAAAGATTTCACCAGACCTTTTGGCCTATAATGGTCACAAAGACTGCATATTACTGATTAACAGCTTGAACATGGTTCAGTAGGCATGTGTTTCTAACCCATGTGAGTTCAGATAAATTGAATTGATCCATTGAGTCTCGTTCTGGTACAACTTGGTTTAATGCATGTGCGTAAAGTGTCATCCAAGATTAGCCTGTGCTGACCAGGGACGACACTTTCTGCCTACACTTGATTTTGTTTCGAAGAGATTTCATCTAAAACCAAAATTCCATAAAAGCGGAAAGTGTCGTCCCTGATTACCATGTACAGACTGCACAGGCTAATCTGGGACAACACTTTACCCACAAGCATAAATCCCAGTTTTCCCAGAACAAGGCTTGCTTGATTTTGTCAAATTAAAGGCTTGCTTGATTATTTCAAATTATCTTAGCTCATATGGGTTGGAAACACAGGCCTACTGAACCATAATCAAGCTACTAATCATCATAATGCAGTCTTTGCTAAAGTCCCTAAACCATTACAGGCCAGAAGGTCTGGTGAACTCTGGTTTCAAAGAACAAGGCTAGATTGATCAAATGAAGCTGGTCACTAACTCTTGTCCTTGCCCTCATCCTTCAAGTAAAACTGGGCTTAATGCATGGGCGTTAAGTGTCATCCCATATTAGCCTGTGCAGTCCTCACAGGCCAATCAGGGACGACACTTTCCACCTACATATGATTTTCCTTTAAGAAGAGTCCCTCTAAAACAATAAAAGTGGAATGTGTTGTCTATTTTCCAAGAAAGCGGCAGTGTTTTTATCCCCATTTTGGGAATGGGGCCAGGTCCCTCCGGATTGTAAAAAATCGCGACATTCTGATACAAATTGGGAAATAAGTGTAGTTGTTGTTTTGCTTACAAATGCTTCAAAATTGAAAATAAAAGTTTTTTCAATATAAGTTACTAAAGTTCAACTTATAGAGCTGGATTGGAGATGAACTAAATGTTTGGATTTTTTTTTTTTAAACCCTTTATTTGAAATTTTTATGTCCAATTTGTGAAAAATACATACTTTTTTGCAATGGGAATGGGGCCGAATAATGTCCCTGATTTCGAACAAACAAGAGATGTGTTTGTCAGAAACAATGCCCCCTACTGCGCCGCTTTGAAATAAAATTTCTATAATCATTTGGCAGGTATAGAAATTATCTCCCTTTAAAGCTATTTACATCCTTTGGATTGTTTTTTTTACCTTTGACCTTGAAGGAAGACCTTAACCTTTCACCACTCAAAATGTGCAGCTCCATGAGATGCACATGCATGCCAAATATGAAGTTGCAATGTTTAATATTGCAAAAGTTATGACCAAACTTTAACCAAGGTTCAAGTTTTGGACAAACAGACAGACAGAAAGAATGACAGACAGACAGGCCAAAAACAATATACGCCCTCTTCTTCGAAAAAGGAGGCATAAAAAACACTGCACTTACTCTTGTCCTTGGCCTCGTCTTTCTCCCCGTTGACCGGCGACGATGACCCGCTGACCTCTCGGCTGCCGTCGCTGCTCCCGGACGCGTGTCGGGCCCGCGCGGTCAGAAGCACGCTCCGGTAAACGTGGCTCTGGGCCTGTGGCTGCATCCGGTAACACTTCATGATGTCTTGGAAAGACTGAGATTTGCTGGTCACCTACAAACAGATATTGGCCTCGCTCTGTGAAAAGGGGGTTTAATGCATGTGCATAGTGTCGTCCCAGATTAGCCTGTGCAGTCTGCACAGGCTAATCAGGGGCGACTCTTTCCACCAAAACTGGATTTTTTAGTCTTTCTTTAAACAAAAAAATATAAAACAAGCAGAAAGTGTCGTCCCTTATTAGTCTGTGTGGACTGCACAGGCTTACCTGGGACAACACTTTATCAGGGTTGGCATAAAACCCGGGTTTTATAGTATTGATTGGCCCGGTCGGGTAATACTGGGAAAACCCGGGTTTTACTGGGCAATAGTGGGCAATACTGGGTAATAAAGATATTGCAATATTGTATAACTTATACGATAATAATGAGTTTGTACATATTAAAAGAACATATCTACATGTATTAACAATTTTTAACTATTAGTTACATCGTCAACTTCTAATTCATGTGAAAACATATTCATAATTCCTTCGGTGTACGGAAGAAACCCCCTTCCCTAAAACCGGCATAGCGGAAGAAACCCCCTTTCATAGTTTGCATACGCGGAAGAAACACCCTTGCTAGTTTTGCATACGCGGAATAAACCCCCTTCCATAGCGGAACAAACCCCCTTCCATAATGAAATCATGTGTATGCAAAATGTGAAAGGGGGTTTCTTCCGCTTTGCCGTTTTTAGGGATAATGTCTTCTTAAATGCAATTGAAAACGTAAAAGTCAAAGAGCAATTAAATAAGTAATCCAGACGATTAAGTTACATGCAAACGCACGTTAATTGTTAACAGACATTCACTTTCATTTTCAGAAAGTCACCGGTAAGCACGTTTTTTGCATGATCGCAAAAGTTGTTTTTTTAAAAGACGAATGCTTCGGTTATTGTAGGAAAATATGTACGAAATATCTTCGTCACTATCGGCTCTGTGCGCTAATTTGTCTTTGCTGCATTTCAATGTATAAATTTTCTTCCTATTGTGTGTTATTGTAACATATTTTTATCAATATAGTATAATTTAACACATATAAAATGGTATAATCTCACTCAAACGAGTGCAAAACAAATTCACACGAGCATCTCGTCATTAACAACTTGTGTACAAACGGCCGGTACACCTATCTAATCAGCACATAACAGTTTGGAAATAGATTTTCGCACCTTCATTTAATTATATTAAAGGTCCTTTAATGTACTGGCTATTGTAGATAATGATAAGAAGTTGTGTCATGATCAGCGCCTTTGCGCCTCGTGTAAAGTTATGTACAGTTTTTTTTAAATTACATTTGCTCAATTAAATGGTATGTACGCTTCTTTAATCAGATTTTCGCACCTTCATTCAATTATCACGATGACGATGTTTGAGTTTCACAGCTTGAATATTTAATGTGTATCATTAACAACTTGTGAACAAACGGCCGGTACACTTCTTTACTGTTAATCCGAAACACACTCCCGTAAGTCGATGTTAACGCGTTTTTAATATGAAACACACTTCCGAATGTAAATGTTACCGTGACGTTGAAATATTCTTGCAGTGTAATTTTATTTTGTGTTGACTCTTTTTCTCAATAAAAAGGGCACGAAAATTATGCAGCATAGAAAGCGTGGGTGTATTGAGCGTTGTAACAAGCACACAACACGTCAGGGGATTGACGCATGTTCAGAGGCAATATTTCATCAAATCTATAAATAGTCACTTATGCCAAAATTTATTTGATACAAGAGAAAAATGGCAAGGTTTGTGTTAAAGAAATTATTGAGAGCTTTAATCGTAAATATTTACCAGAAAGTGCTTAAAAAATGTTATAAACGGGATTATCGGGCAATGAATATAAACTTGAAAAGTAGCAAGTTTTCAGTAATAGAGTCGGGTTGAAACGGATGTATTGGGGAATAGTTCAAGTTGGGATTTTACTATCTCTGCAGGAAAGACTTAACACCTAGGAAGGGGGTTTATTCCGCCTGTCTGAAACTCGAAGGGAGTTTGTTCCGCTATGGATGGGGGTTTCTTCCGTGTTTGCAAAATGTAAAAGGGGGTTTCTTCCGCTATGCCGTTTTTAGAGAAGGGGGTTTCTTCCAAAGGGGGTTTATTCCGGTAATCAATTCCTTCTCATTTTCATGAAAATGGAAATTCTTTTTCTTTGTCTGTTTGGATGGGCATTACTTGGGTATCAAAGATATTACACAATTATACAACAGCACAACTTGCATAATGATAATAATGATTTAGTACATAACAGAAAATAACTTTTAATTTTAGCAATTCTATTCTATTTTTTACACTGTTAACTTCTACTTCATGTGGATGCATATTAATAATTACTTTTTTTCTGCAAAAAAAGTGCAATTCATTTTGTGTTTGTTTTGGATGGTTTGGATGGGCTTTACTGGGTAATAAAGATATTACACAATTATATAACTTATATAATTATTAGTCTCTATAAAAACATATCCATTAATTATTAATAATTAGAAACTATTTGTTACATTTTAACCAACTACATCATGTGGAAAGTTTGGAATCCTAATAATACTTTCTTAT